>MJUT01028620.1:217307-247298 GCA_002080005.1 Gigantidas platifrons | reverse complement strand
GCTTAAAAAATGAAAATGAAAACAGATTGGCATTTGAAACTGTATCAAAGTACATTGCCAGAACAAAACGATTTGATTAAACATAAATGTGGAAAGGAATTGACCAGACTGCACATGAACTATATATATTGGGTTGTAGACCATGAGGATATTAAGTGACAGCTCCGTCTTTGTAATTTTTGTTTGTTTTTGAATATTTTTTTCAAATTAACCTGCAATTGCTTTTTGATTTTTTTTTTTNTATGTTCCCATCCTAGGAGGTTTTTCATAGCTTTTCAATCTCCATCCACAGTTTCGGTTTGAAAAAATTGGCTCCTTGTAAAAATTTTTAGCTGGCTCCTGACTTTCAAAACTGGCACCTGAAAATGGCACCTGGCGATTTTTCTGGCTCCTACTTTTTGGGAGCCGGAGCAGCCCCTGCAAAGATGTCACCTAATATGGTTTTAAATATTTTTCTTGTGAATTCCGAGATCCTTGCAACTCTCCTAGATGAGTCACAGACTCACCATTTCCAATTGGGACTCAAAATGTGCATGGTGATGCATGACGATTGTCTTTCCAATCACTGGTGGTTTATTGAGAATAGCACATCAATTAATTTTTGTCTCTGTTCCTATGAATTTAGTGATTGGATTTTGGAACTGCTTTGACAATGTAGTATATTTGGTTTTCTTTATCCTTTAAGTTTTGTTTATAATATTAATTTATACTTTGTTTACAACATAATCAAAACGCCCCTGCAGATCAGTCTTTGCTTTTACCTCTGAACCTTGGGATGGTTCTAGTCTTAGTAGGGAAGGAGCAGGTACCTATAGCACAGTCAATGGCTTTACATGATCGAACCAAAAATACTTAATAGTACACCCGTATCAGTCGAGTATAATCAAGTCCCAACTAGAACTACCCAACTGTCCAAGGCCAAGGGCAAGACTGCAACTAGTGCAAGACAAAAGCGATTTGTTCATTTAATATAAGAATTGTTTTGGGGAAATTGTTGCGAAAATACATTTGGTGTATCACCATAACAAATTTGGATGATAAATTATCATGTTCTATTCACCATCTTTGGGTAAACTATGAATAACTTTAACTGCAGCGTCAAATCTTTCTTTTGGTGTTGTCGCCATTTTGGATTGTCACGTGATTAGCATAAAAATATTCGTAATCGTTTCAACGTTTGAAGTATTTCCCGGCACATTTCAAAAACTTTTTGATTGAAATAGTATTCATGTCATCATGACGAAAACACGCTCAACAAGTAAGTAAGTAAGTAAACTTTATTTAAAGTCGGCATAGTATGTACAAATTAACAAATAAACACGAGCTCTGAAGAGCTCTTGAACCGACTATCATAATAAAAATATATAAACATGCATATCAAAATGCAAAACATACTCTGATCTATCACAGTCAGTGATCAGGTGGCAATGCCTCGCTGAGCAGTGAACAATGAGGGACCAGAAACAAAATAAATAATAAGCAGGCATAGCATAATAAAATAAGCATGGCAAATAAAAATAACATATAGCAGGAAAACAAACCAAAAAACAAAATTGAAGAGCTAAATAAAATAAAAAAGTGGACAGACAGCAGAGCAATATAACAACAGGATTTAGGTCTTTCAGGCAGGAGGCAGACCCCCATGAAACTTGCAAGAACTACAAAAACATTTTTGTCCCCCACACCAACTGTTGACATAATTTTTAAACTGGTCGAAGGATGTTATCTGTCTGGCCTCATTCGGAAGTGAGTTCCATATTCTGGCTGCCTCATTTCTGAAAGACCTTTTACCATATGAAGTAGTTCTGGGTTGGGGTACCACTGCTGTATTAACATACCTGAAATTATATGAGTTATTTTTTATTTCAATCAAGTCTTGTATAAAACAAGGACTTATTTTATTAATTATCTTGAAGGTCTCCAAGGCAATTGTGCGCATCCTTCGTGTTTTTAGAGATGTTAATTTAGATTTTTCCAAAAGCGAATCATATGTACTGTCGAAATCATCATAAATAAATCGGAGCGCACGTTCTTGAATTTTTTCAATTTTTGAAGAATTTGTTTCGCTACAAAAGTGCCAGGTCAAAGGGCAGTAGCTAAAATTAGACATAATGAATGAGTAGTAAATAGTAAGTTTCCCAAGCCTTGTTAGAGTTTTACCAATACGCTTGAGAACATTTAATTGCCTTGCAGCCTTCTTACATATGTTTGATAAATGGGTATTAAAATTTAGTTTAAAATCCAAAGTGACACCAAGTAATTTCACTTCTTCGTCACATGATATAGAAATTCCATTTAAGTCAAAAACAATTTTTTTATCATGGGTTTTTTTCCCCAGAGATATTGCCTGGAATTTTTCAGGATTTGCCTGCATTTTATTACAGGAGAACCAGTCTATTAAATGTTTACTATCATCCTCAAGACATTTTATTACAACATCAAGGGATTTATCAGATTTTGATAAAGTATTGTCATCTGCATAATTATAAAGTGAACAATTTTGAACAAAGAAAAATATATCGTTTATGAAAATTTAAACAAAATAGGACCTAAAATAGAGCCTTGTGGTACCCCTTTATAAATATCCTTCATGCTACTGAGAGTTTGATTGATTTTAACACATTGTGTTCTCTCAGATAAATAGCTGTTTAATAAATCCAAGGCTGGCTTTGATAGACCATATGCCTTTAGCTTCAATAATAGTAGATCGTGAGGAAGGCAATCAAAGGCCTTTGACAGGTCCATGAGTATAGCTGCTAGATATTCATTTTGATCGAGGGCTTTTTTCCAATCTTCAATCACACGTAACAAAGTTGATTGAAATCCAAATCCAGATCGAAATGCGGCTAAAAATGGATTGAAGATAGTGTCAAAATATTTGACAAGCTGGGTTTCAATGGAATTTTCAAAAATTTTTGAGATGGTTGGCAAGACACTGACAGGCCTGTAATTTCCCTTCTCAAGAACACTATTCTTTTTATGAATTGGAGCAACTTGGGCAACTTTGAGCTGGTCCGGAAAAACTGACGAAGAAAGGGACATATTTACAAGTTCAGTATAAAGGGAAAATTAATCTTTGCGGCATTTGTACCCGCTAAAGTGCACATACTCTTCTTCGAAATCTACAAAAGGGATCTAGTAGCGCAGCACATACAGCAAGAATTATTCTTAATGCAAAATATGATATACCATCTCTTCAATTATTTAAAAAACTTGGTTGGCTGTCTATTCAAAATAGATTAGAATATCATAAAAGTGTTTTAATGTATAAATGTATAAATAATTCTGCTCCTGATTATTTGTGTAATCTATTTGATATAAATACAAATTCTAATGTTTATTCATTAAGATCATCTGCAAAGGGAAATTTGTTCGTTCCAAGACCAAATTCTAATTTTATGAAACGAACTTTTCACTACTCCGGAACTATTTTATGGAATTCTTTACCTCCTAATTTAAAATTAATTCAAGATATAGATCTATTCAAAAAGAAATATACAGATTATTTATTGTCAAAACAAAATAACGAATGATTATATTCATTATACCGTGGATTTATCCTTGATTATACTCAGATTGTGATATTTTGTTGTGAATATCAATATGTAAATGTATTGTTTGAAATTGTATTTGCTGTATTTGATTATTATTGTTTTGAGGGCCATAGGGAAGATTAGCTTATTGTTGCTAACTGTGTTACCCTCTTGAAATAAAGTCATTACTTACTTACTTACTTACTTACTTACTTACACTCTCCAAACACGACACCAAACTCTGGCCACTCAGTAGGCTGTGTATTGATTTGATAGGTCCATATAAAATAGTTTGTCCACGATCAACGGCATTCATATTACTAATATATAACATGACAACTCCATAGAGACTACATCTTTTATCCACCTAGAGTCACACTGAGTAACTCTGTGACTGTGGGTTGAACGGTCAGGATCCTATGCTCAGTTTGAAACCACAGGCAATTGACCGATGGACCTTAATTTCCCCGTGTTTGTCACGGGGGTACGTATTTTCAGGGCTAGTAATGATGTAGAACCTCTATTTGTGGATCCTGGGTCCACATGAATACTAGAAAAAACACAAGGTAAGAAACAAAATATTTCCCACCAGTTGAACTTCTAAAAAATGTATTGGAGCTTGAACATCTGTTGTTTTCAGATTATTTGTAATCTGAAAGCTGACATAACAATATATTTGATTTATTATTCTCTGTTGTGTCTCGATCAATCAATCAATGTGTTAGCTGCTAATTTTTTTTATTATTGTCAATTTCCCTGATTTCTAAAAAATAAACGGATGGAATGCACTAACCTTGTGGGCCCCCATCAGCTGTTGTGCCACTGGTTTACTGTCATATGAATTCGTAAAGTTTGAATTCGAAACGTATTTAGATATTTTATCCGATAAAGATAGAATAACATTATGTAAATTCAGAACTTGTAATCATAGATTGCCAATTGAAACAGGTAGATGGAAAAATGTCGATCGTTCTGATAGAATTTGTCATATCTGTCAAACGGCAGAGATTGGTGATCAATTTCATTATATTCTCCAATGTAGACAATTACATAATGATAGAAAATTATACATGAAAACAAAATTTCTTGGTAGAGTTAATGTTTTAAAATTTGGCATGTTATTTCAGAACAAAAACAGATCTGTTTTGCGAAACCTTTGTAAATTTATCAGAGTTATTAATATAACAGTAGGTCGTCCTGGTTAATGCCTATCTCTGTAGCACCTTTTATATTAAATCTCTTCCTAATGTGAATCCATCTTGTCATGTGTACTATGTATAATATGTGAAATGTATTTGAATGATGTTTTTCTCTGTACCGTTGTTCTGTTATGGTTTATGAGAATAAAGATCTTGTCTTGTCTTGTCGTACTATTTTGCATATATACCCCGACGATCTGTTCCCAAGAGCGATTGTCAAAAAAGGCGGATGTCGACCCTCTTAATTTCAGGGAAATCGACAATAATAAGAAATTTAGCAGTACCCCGCCATTTTGTTTCTTACCTTGTATTTTTTCTAGTATTCGTGTGGACCCAGGATCCACAAATAGAGACCCTACATCGTTACTAGCCCTGAAAATACGTACCCCTGTGGAAAACACTGGGAAATTAAGGTCCATCGATCAATTGCCTGTGTTTGAAACTAGAAAACAACTGACTTGAAAGTTTGAAGAAACCAACTGGATGAGAATATATATAAGTGTGTGTAAATTCAGTCAAGAGATTTAAATCAGCTCTCCAACACCGTCAATATGTGCTCTCCCTCCCGGTGAGTAAAAACAAGATTTAATTGGTATCTTCGCCGGACGTAACACTCACTGAGAAGCCGTATCATGATCGAAGAAAGACAGACAATACAATGGCCAAAAGAAAAAGGACAAACAAAGATCTACAAAACACTCCAAAGAAAACTATTTTAAAGATTAAACAACACAACTTCCAACAAAAATCTGGTTGAACACGTGCTCCGGAAAGGTTGACGAGCAGTTACTGCTCCACTAGTTGCATCAGTCGTGGGCGTGGAGATTTTACATCAGGGGCGGATCCAGGATTTCATGTTAGGGGGCGTACTGAAAACAATCGCGAAAATTTTTGGGGTATTTCGTGTGAAATATCACGATTTTGCGCAAAAAAATCATATTTTTTCCAATTTTAGGGGGGGGAGCCCCTGGATCCGCCCCCTGTACATGACATACCACCATGAAACAGTTCTAAAATTCCATACCCCAGATGAAAACTGGGTGTATTTTAACAAATTGTAGGGAGATATTTTAGCCTAGAGATAACAATTTTCAACGTTTCTCAGTCTTGTTTTGTTGAGATTTGTTTTTACGCACATTGTGGAAAGCGTTACTTGTATATTCATGACGTCAACAGTAAAAGGGTGAACAATCCCATTGATAAATAATAATAATTTTATTGTCAAATAAACATCCATACATGTTTGTGACCAGAAAAAAAAATAAACAACAACAACAAAACACAATGTAAACAAGATATCTCAATTTATCATTATTATTATTATTATTACAATGCATTTATATAGCGCTTATCTAATTACAAAATTACCCTAAGCACTTAACATGTAAAACCGACAAATTATACAAAGAGTACATACAATAAAATTATATATGAACTTAACTATTAAGTAATAAGAAAAGCAAAAAGTATTTATATTAACGAGCTAAAAATAGGTCAGAAACAAAAAGCAACATTAACTAAAAGATGAAATAAAACTGGACTGTGATAAAATCAATAAAAATGAAAGAGATTTTGCAAATATATGGTAAAAGGTGCTAAAAGGAAATAATTTANATTACAGGTTTTACAAAGTCTGAGTATTCTAGGTATTTTGCAATATCGTCCTTTCTCTATTTCAAGATTATGGTCCCTAATTCTA
This sequence comes from Gigantidas platifrons, assembly GCA_002080005.1. Lineage (NCBI taxonomy): Eukaryota > Metazoa > Mollusca > Bivalvia > Mytilida > Modiolidae > Gigantidas > Gigantidas platifrons. The sequence continues at coordinate 240,867 of MJUT01028620.1, read as the reverse complement.
ATTTTAGTAAAGCATCTTCTGATATCAGAATTATTATATGATAAATAAAATTCTCTTTCCAAATTTAATTTGAGTTTTTTATACAAGAACATTTTACTATTTTCATTAAAACTTTTGATTTTATTTTCGCACATTTGTCTATATTTGTTTTTTAATTCCCTTTTAATAAACGGTTTTAGTGACTTCACTTCCTTCAAATTTTACAGTTAGAAGTTTTATCAAAAATGTTTTGGTCCGAAGTTATATTTTTGACAAATGTAAACCATGAATAAGTGCCCTGTGAATCAAGAGATTTTGATAATATTAAAGCTTCTTTTAACAAAGGATTTACATTATCAGTGTGGAGCCGAGCTAGATATAAAATTGACTGTGTCATTATGAAATGCTCCATGGGTAACCTTCCCAGCTCTGCTCTTACTCCAATATTTGAGGATGTTTTTTTGGCTCCTAAAGTAAATTTACAGAAGTTCAAGTGAATCCTCTCGCAAGGTGTTTTATCAATAAAAGCAAAATGATCAATCTCTTTGTTACTTATTTCTGCTCTACGCTTGGCTCTATAATATGTCAAATAACTATCCATAAAAGATATTTCAGCGTTATAAGTTAACACTGGTTGAACCAACTTATCAAAAAGATTATTTGAAACTTTGATTGGAATATTCCCTAATGAAGCTACTCTAGATTTAATAGAAAACAAAACTTTCTGAGCCTTTTTAGCAAGATCTTCCAAACTATGATTAAGATTTCCATTGCTTTTGATAAGTGAACCTAAAAATTTATATTCTGATACATTTTGGATCATATTTCCTTTGAAGTTAATGAATGATGTATTGCTTCTAATGTTACGTTGTTGTAGGACCGATACAAATATGTCGTACATTGCGCACGCTGGCGGTACGATAAAAAACTTGAAATGAACATTAATTCAATTTGGTTAAGCTTTTTGAGTCTTAAAGTTTTTATACCGGTAATTGATTTAATTGGACATGCCTTTAAATGTATTGTTCTTTCTTCACTTATTTTTCTTATTTATGTACAAATTTGTGTATATTTCAAATATGTAAAGCGCTTAGAGTAATTGTATTGTAATGCGCTATAAAAATGCCTTGTAATAATAATAATAATAATAATAATGATGATGATAACAATAATTGGAAATTATTTTAAAATATATGTATTCAAACAACATGACCATTTCTATATATGAAGACACAAATTTGAAATAACGTCAAGTCAAAACTTCGTGTTGTGTGAATTAACAGTGAAATGTTACACTACACTGTAAACATGACCATAAATGCAGTAGTCTTATATATTATTTGACGGCGGCTTTCTCAGTGAGAAATTGCGCCCATAAAAATTTTTTATATTAGAATTTTGTATGATTCTATTATTACTAACTTTTAAATTGATGTTTATTTATTAAATAGTGTGAGTTTTAGAATATTAGACGTTTTTAAACCGAAGAAGTGAAGATGTTTGAAATTTATTTTATATTTAATTGAATGACTGTCATTTGAGTATTATAATTTGTATTATTTATAACTTGAACCAAATTTAACTGCTGTCAATTATAAACTTAGCATAAAAAATACTTAAACCGTGTGGCAAATCCCAGTTTCGTAGGTATAGTGTATAGTATTGAGTTGGGCATTCCCTACTTCTAGATACACATTAACCCTACTTTGTTGTTAATGAGGTACTTGACATCGATAATAACTCCGCGCAAAAATTGCCAAAATTTTAACTTTTGGAAATATATAAAAAAAAAATAAGTAAAATAATACTATATGTTTAACTGTTACATCCAATGATATGATACTATATAAAGAAGTTACCAATTTAATGTTAGCGCATGCCCACACTGACCGTCTGACAACAATGAGTTATTGCCCCTCGTTCAGTGTGGTTAGCGGAAACTTCCGCATGCCCACACTGACCGTCTGACAACAATGATCTCAAACACCGTAGTAGGGACATTATAATTGCTTAAATATCTCGAAATATAAAATTTTTCTGTATTTATTGGGACGTTTTTCAAGTCATTTTGTCTTAAAGAATTTCGACCCGCTATCTCCATGCGTGACATGCGAAGCGTTTTTCAAGAGTTGAGTTTGACGCCATTATTTACATACATTAGATATATATAATAATGTCGTTAATTGACAATGTTTTTGTCCCAACTTTGGTGGGGGGGAGGGGTAAAAACTTAAGAATAGGCAGATGTTTTTTTACATGATAGCATGGAAGCATGACCAGTTTACAAAGGATATTTATTAAGGGTCACAACTTTGAAAACAAATTGACCTTTTGTTTTTTGCTTCACAATTTTGAAAACTTGCTCCATCAATGTCCGGTTCACTCTTATGCCCCTGCTCTTGAATTATCTTAAGATATGTGTTGTCATAGCGAGTTTATTTCAAGGGAAACAAGTCAAAGACAACTAACACCAGTTTTCATGAGTACTTTACGAAGATGTTTTCTCATTACCCCTTTGGTATCTTAAAACTTTTCTCAGTATCGTCTTTATACTTGTTTTTTTTGTGTTTGTTTTTTATTTTTGAGCGAAAAAAAACCGGATGTTTGATTTCTCTTTTCGCTATATAAATGAATATGCATTAAAACGTCTGTTATTGAAAAAAAACCCTTAGATATATAAAAATAGTTAGGGGTAAGACCTGTGCCGGTCAGAAATAGGTGACAATTATACAGTAAAAAAATGCTTACAGTATGAACATAATCTGACTTATACAACGGTCCGTAGTTGTTATTGACTTCTCGAAGTAAAAGAGTGTTTCTGCCTTATTCACGTGAGAAACCGATATTCCTGCATGCCTAGTGGATAAGCAACAAATACCAGGTTTGACCCAACCGGGGCTCGAATCCACGGTCTACTGAAAACCCGAGACAAGCATGCTAACCATTTCACCATCTATTTAGATTAAATTGAGAAGATGAACCGTAAAACAATATAGGAAAATTATCAAGAGCCCGAAAAATACGAATAATAATAATAATAATTCTTTATTTGCATAATACACCCATGTGGGTCAAGCAAATACAAATACAAACAAAACATAGAAAACATATTATTCAATAATTTAAGTCAAAGTTAAATTTGTTTTTCTGTTCTGACTGTTTTTATAAAACAATAATGTCTCTGTTGTTACAAAAAAAAATAATTAAAAAAAATTCTAAAAAATCAAAAATAAAAACATAATAAATAAAAGAAAAAAGATAGGTAATAATCGAAGTGATATTTTATTATTTTTTTTACATCGTCAATTTCTGTATTTTTATGCTATTTTTTACGTTCTAAAATAACTTGAACGGGTTAATTAAATTTAAAGGACGTTGTGCGCGTGGTTGGTCGACCATCTACTTTTTTCAATGGGGATACAAATAAAAATTCGTAAAAAAGGCGTAGGCGTTATTTATTGCGCAAGATGCATGCAGTTTACACTGGACATGTGTTACACCTATGAACAAACACCCCCATAATATTTGATTGACTATTCCACTTGACCTATAACCTATACAAAGGTATGCATAATTTACAAACGGTATATTCTGGCCAATCAAATCTCAGTTTAAAGTCGTGGCTTTACGCGGAATATTTTTCGTTGATGAACACACTGCCACTGAAAAAAACATAAAGAAAATTGATATAAAATCAGAAAAAGGATTAATTTACAAAAAGAAATGTTTGGATGATAGATAATTAACTTATCTTTGATTTTACCAGGTGAGTTTATGTGAAATATTGAGTTTTAATGTGAAAATTTGCATTTATTTACTATACATTCCATACTTACAAACAAAAGATCACGAGAAACCTTGTTCCGAGTGGACCATGTTCATTCATTCAAAGCCGACAGATGAATGTCAATTTGCATAGAGGTGAAAGAGATTTTGTTTGTTTGTTTTTATTCACTAAATTGATTATCAAAACCTGCTCCAAGATTTTTTTTTTATTTTCCAAAAAGAATAATAAAAATGTAATTTTCGTTGTCAATGTTATGAATGTAAGGCTGTCTTTGAAATCTGTAATTATTATATGATTGTGTGTACACGTTGCTTTCTAAACATACACCAGAGTAAACAAAAAAGCGGTTGAATGTAGTATATTTTATATAATTCATAGATCCTCCATCTAGATTCTGGTAAAAGCAATAATTTATGGTATATTAAAGTATTTTAGTCTGTTTTATCTCATTTGTCAAAAAAGGGGGAGGGTGATGGTAGTTACTAAAAACTAGTACATCACAGACCCAGAAGCTTGCATCAAACTTTTTTTTACCACTTGGTCCCCAGGAATTACTACCTTAGTAAAAAGTTGCATTTAAATGAGATGATGATGATGATTCACTTTGTATATATATATATAGACCATTATGTATTATATAGTTGGATTTGTTGATAGTGCTAGCTGTCTAAAACAACAATCCATGGATAGACATGCCATGCTCCACTCAGACAAATTATCATGATTCTGAGCCAAACAGGTTTTGTTCTATGATTTGACCTGCCCGGAGCTCAAACCCATGATCTATCGCACTCGGGGCAAACATCTTGACCATTACACCACCCATGCAGTCTAGTAACCGACGAAGTACAACCAACCAGTCCTCAGACAAACCTCAGATCTCAAGCTGCAGAAATAACAAAAATGAACAATGACAGGAGTGGATGGCTATCTATATATAGCTAGAACATGGCTAATGGGACAGTCACAACAATTTGTTTTGGGGGTATTTGGTTAATGCTTGGTATCCCAAGTTCCAACTCACCACTGTATATATTTAGATCTCTATCAGCCAAATGATATACATGATGATACAAATTCGCTTCAAATCAAATGGCCATTTTCTTTCATACAAATAATGTACATGTAGTAGAACTTGCCTCTACTGTCTGTAGACACATGGAAGATATACTAGAGTGCAGACTCTACCTACAAGATAGTTTTAAAGACTTTTAATTTCAGCATGCATACAGTACCAGGGATAGAATTTGATGGGAATTGATGTCTAGACTGCAGGGCTAGACTGATTTAATCTATTCTAGCCCTGAAGGAAAATGTCTAGACCTGTATTTGCGGTGAGGGTCGCGAAATGACCCACATCTGCTAGGGGGGTTTGGAGGCATGCTTGCCCTGAAAATTGTTAATAATTACATGCAAAATCCTGCATTCTGAGTATGTTTTGAATGTAAGAGATGTGCAAATATTGTGTCAAAAAAGTGATTTTTTTTTCATTTCAAAGATTGAAAAATGTTAATAAAAGGCAAATATTTAGATAATTTTGTTTTATTCTGAATTTTTATTTGTCCTCATGTTCCAGTTCATAATCTGACTCCATCTCTGAATACTCTGATAATTCCTCCTCCTCCAGTAATCTAAGGTGTCTTTTTTGAAATTATCGGTGCCTTTATCAAATTTACTGTCTGGGTCGTCTCCCAAATGTTTTACACCAGTCACAGGACATCGGCTGACTTTCTCCGTCAAAATGTAGCCATTTGTACATTTGAAGCCAGTGAGGCTGAAATGTTCTCTTCCTTTTTGAGGCATCGTATGCCTTGTTACTTTCACGGCTGTCGACTTTCCGTTTAGACTCCGGTTTTGAAACACCCGGTAAGAATTTCCACATATTTTTTTTATTGAAAAAGTAACCTTGAACTCGTGATCATAGTCATATAAGTTCTTACATATAGCGGAGAAATGAGTAGCTTATTTCAAGTGCCGACATGACCAATGATTTTACATAAGATAGAAAACGATATCCGCGCGGAACACAATTTCCGGAAATTGATAGTCGTAAATTCACCTAGACACACAGTCTACGATAAAACAACTTGGCCTAGACCGAGCGCAATTCTTCTAGCCTCGGGCTATCGGACCTACAGTAATTTCGAACCCTGCAGTACTGACAAGTTGTTTCTGTTGGAAAATTGTGTGGTGGGTGAATTACACTGGGAACCTAGGTTAACAGTAATACTGAGTGAGTGAGTGTTTGTTGTTTAATGCATTGTGAGCAGTATTTCTGTCATACAAATGTACATGTATCATGGTGAAAACAAGTTACATTTCATTGTCTGAGATAATGTCTGTTTTGTACTAGACCAACACGGTTAGTTAGATTTTTATAGTGCAAGCTCAATGAAACAACAGTCCATATTTAGTCATGTCGCTCCACTCGGACACACTATGCCAATTCCTCGCTAACCAGTCCTTGCTCTTACTCCTAATTACTGCTGCATGCTTACCGTAGAAGCAGCAAATACAAAATACAGTCTTCGAAATTAGATTTTCGAATTTACTGGCCCGAAAACTTCAAAATTAGAATATTTATGTAGATTCTATTGAACAAATTTGGAAAAAGTCACTAGTCCAAATCAATTTTCACTGGCCATGGGCCACCGGATCACTGCTAAAGTTGATGACTGCAAGTCCTGGTTTGACCCGACAGGGACTCGAACACACGGTCTACCACACTTAAGGCGAGCACGCTAACCAATACACTTCCGATGTAGTCACCAGTGTTACTGTGATTGTAGCATTGTCGGATAAGACACTTACGTTTACGACCGTATCAGTATATTTCTATTCAAATTCAATTTACAGAATGTGCAAAATGTAATTCGTTGTACTGTACTTTTCATCCACACACACATTCACAGTGTAACACTGTGGCACCATCATGAAAATTCACCAGCCGGAGCCGCCGGAGGGATTTTCAACAGAAAACACCTTGTTAGTATATGTATACTATCATACATGTACCCATCAATGTAAATTGAATTGTAGTTTATCATACAGAAATCATATTGCATGTACATGTAAGTGGTTGTAAGGATTTAAGAGGAAATACTTCCTGTGCAATGAGTGATGTCAGATTCATGTCTAATGTTGCGCAGATTTGAGTGTTTAATTTTGGTCCAATTTGCGTTTTCCTTATATATTAGTAGTAAAGAGTTTTTGTACGACCTAAAAAAATTTTGTGGTCCTCCATTTTTATTGTTGTATGAAAGCTATATGGGTTTGTTGTCCATGTTGTCGTCATCTGTCAGTAGACTGACATTTTAGCATTATGACTGGTTTAATTTTTGGTCTATCTGACTTTTTAACACAAAGATCCATCGTTCACAGGTAGCTATTGTAACATTCATTGTTCACATTTAACTTTTGTCACATTCATTGTTCACATTTAACTTTTGTCACAGCCATGCATGGTTCACAGGTAACTTTTGTCACATCCATTGATCACAGGTAGCTTTTGTCACATCCATTGTCCACAGGTAACTTTTGTCACATCTGATCCATTGTTCACAGGTAACTTTTGTCACATCCATTGTCCACAGGTAACTTTTGTCACATCTATTGTTCACATAACTTTTGTCACATCCATAGTTCACAGGTGGGTAACCTTTGTCACATCCATTGTTCACAGGTAACCTTTGTCACATCCATTGTTCACAGGTAACTTTTGTCACATCTGATCCATTGTTCACAGGTAACTTTTGTCACATCCATTGTCCACATGTAACTTTTGTCACATCCATTGTCCACAGGTAGCTTTTGTCACATCTATTGTTCACATGTAACCTTTGTGACATCCATAGTTGTAAGTTCATATGAACTTTTGTCACATCCATGTTCACAGATAACTTTTGTCACATCCATAGTTCACATGTATTTTTTGTCACATCCATTGTCCATGGGTAACCCTTGTCACATCCATTGTTCACAGGTATCCTTTGTCACATCCATAGTTCACAGGTAACATTTGTCACATCTGATCCATTGTTCACAGGTAACCTTTGTCACATCCATAGTGGTAAGCTCACATGTAACTTTTGTCACATCCATTGTTCACAGATAACTTTTGTCACATCCATTGTTCACAGGTAACCTTTGTCACATTCATAGTTCACAGGTAACTTTTGTCACATCCATTGTCCATAGGTAACCTTTGTCACATCCATAGTTCACAGGTAAGTTTTGTCACATCCATTGTTTACAGGTAACCTTTGTCACATCCATAGTCCACAGGTAGCCTTTGTCACATCTATTGTCCACAGTCAAATTTTGTCACATTCATTGTTCAGAGGTAAATTTAGTCATATCCATTGTCCACAGGTAATCTTTGTCACATCCATAGTTGTAAGCTCACATGTAACTTTTGTCACATCCATTGTTCACAGGTAACCTTTGTCACATCCATAGTTCACATGTAAATTTTGTCACATCCATTGTCCATGGGTAACCTTTGTCACATCCATAGTTCACAGGTAACTTTTGTCACATCCATTGTTCACAGGTAACCTTTGTCACATCCATAGTCCACAGGTAGCCTTTGTCACATCCATTGTCCACAGTTAAATTTTCTCACATCCATTGTTCAGAGGTAAATTTAGTCATATCCATTGTCCACAGGTAACCTTTGTCACATCCATAGTTCACAGGTAACTTTTGTCACATCCATTGTCCACAGGTAACTTTTGTCACATTCACTGTTCACAGGTAACCTTTGTCACATCCATAGTTCACAGGTAACTTTTGTCACATCCATTGTCCATGGGTAACCTTTATCACATCCATTGTTCACAGTTAAATTTTGTCACATCCATTGTTCACAGGTAACTTTAGTCATATCCATTGTCCACAGGTACCTGTTGTCACATCCATTGTTCACAAGTAGCTTTTGTCACATCCATTGTTCACAGGTGGCTTTTGTCACATTCAATGATCACAGGTAACTTTTTTCACACCCATTGCTCACAGGTGACTTTTGTCACATTCAATGTTCACAGGTAGCTTTTATCACACCCATTGCTCATAGGTTGTTCAATACATGTACATAAATATTTCGTTGGCTCGTTCCTGAGTGGTTCTATGAGATATATGGCCTTTGACCCTACATGTACCTTATGCATGTTCTTAGATGTGAGTTGATGACGAGATAAACAAATTAAAAAAATTAATTTAGAAATAACTAGCATCTGATTAAAATTAACCGCATCGGTGGTGAAGTGGTTAGCATGCTCGCCTCGAATGTGGTAGATCGTGGGTTGGAGCCCAAATTGGGTCAAACTAAAGACTATAAAATTGGTATTTGTTGCTTCTGAAGTTCTCTGCTATGCATGCAGCGTTAATTAGGAGAAAGAGCAAAGACTGGATGGCTCAGGATCAAGATAATGTGTCCGAGTGGGGCAACATGTCTAACCGTGGACTGTTGTTTCAGTGAACTAGCATTATAAAAACCCAACTAAGCGTGTTGGTCTAGTACAAGGCAGACCTTATCATCATCTCATTGAAAATTAACCTATTCTCGCCATGATATAGTTAAAAAATAGCTGAGGTGGCATTAAATAACAATTGCTCCCGCACACTGATTTAAATTAAGATTTCAGAATTAGTAATTTGATACATGTAGTGTAAAAGATTTAAGGAAGGGGAAGGCGAGTCTTCACAGGAGAGGCTTAATTATTTCTTAATCAGTTCAAATTGGAAAGCCTCCAAAGATTTTTAACAAGATTTCAAAACAGTTATACTGAAGTTATGAAAAGAAAGTTTAAACAAGGATGGTCAACATTTCCACCAATATATCAACAAAACGAACAAAGTACTCTCACCTTAACTCACTGAACACAAAAAGACCACAACATGACATTGGAATTCCAGGTCCTGGCTTGGGACAGACACAAAAATGGGACGGGGTTAAACAGGTTAATGGGATCCCAATCCTTTCCAGAGCTCCAGATAATTTTCAAGTCCAAAGGGTAATTACCCCCTACTTTTTAAAATGATGGGTATTTGTATATTTCCTTTCCTTTGTTGTACTCTCTACTTCAGAAAAGATTGCTTACATGTACACTTTTGTTTGACACAAGTGTTATTTAATAAACACAGGATGCAAGTGAAATGTATATCTCTGTTTAATTTGACACGATTGTGTCATGTTTATAGGGACGATACATGATTTTTTCAAAATAAGTAAAACCTAAAAAAATGATATGCATTTGAAAGCCTTTATCAAGACATTTTCAAATCTGCAATAAAACGTCCAATATCATGATTATTGACAGAGAAATCAAAATTTTAAGTTTTGGACATTTTCAGATTTCAATAAAATTTTGTTCCAACTTTGTCCAAGCAGAAATAAAATAAAATACAATATTATCTACATGAAATATATATTTTTTTTAATTCCAAATTTCAAATTTATACATATGAAATGTGAAAAAAGTGTCTTACCCCAGAGATCTGTCCAAATATGGGATATACATGTGTAACATGTGTTTTAATTATACGAAAAGGGGGGTGTGTGCATGTAAATTAGGCCCATCATGCAAAATACAATTGTGTATTGGGGCAGGTAACATGCAGATTAATATATCAATTCAATGAGTCTTGTTTAGGAGTTTTATGGATACATATGGGAGTATTCGAGTATTATTTAATCTGAGTATCCTACATCTCCCTTTTTTTTCCATTTAGAAAAAAAAAAGGGGGGGGTTGTAGGGCATGTAGGGTCAGAGGATACTAGGACTAAAAGTATTATTGGGATATGGAATATTTGAACTCTATTGTTGTATGGGAAATTTTAATCTTTAGCAGTTTGGGATACCAGATACCTTCAATATAATTTTTATGGCTATTTGATGTGAATATGCCATTGCCGAATAGCCGATATCCGGTCCCTCTAAACAGGACTCAATAAACACATTTGATTGTGAAAACAATTATATATTTGAAAGTAAATCAATCCTTAAACTTGACTCTTGAGAAAAATAGAGTCCGTAGTGACATGGACGTCATGGTGCATGGGAGTTTCATGTGATGTTGCCCCCCCTCTTTTTTTCGCTATCTTTTACCGACTACAGCATTTAAATTGCTACTATATTTTTATTTCCCTTCAATTATAAATGGGTAATCACCTAATCAATGAAACACTTCAAACAGTAACTCAATATACTGGATAAATTGAAAATTCTGATGTTGACAACTTTTCAAAGGATTGAAGAGTTCTACAAAGGACAACAACTCTTATATGAAAAAAGGGTGCATCATTTTAAAAAAAAATTAATATCACTATGAATACAATTATTTTCCCTCAATTTTATGGTTTTGGTTTCTAGTAAATACATAAATCTACATTAAATACACTATAAGAATCGTGTATATGACCAATTTCATATGTTAATGTCTAGTTTCAATTTTCAAATCCCTTTTCAGAACCCCAAAACTTCGATGATTTTCTGGAAATGCAAATATACAGTCGTAGAAATGTCTAATGAATATTCATATCGAACATTCGGAAAAGTATCTTTTACCATTTTCATATAAAACCCTGTAGAACGATGCCATCCGAGACCGTTTATTTTCGCGCTAAAATGGAAAAAAAAAATGTTAAATTCTGGAGTTATCTCCCATTGATGTATCGTCGCTACATGTTTATTAATAAAATGTTGTAAATATTTCGTTTTTTGCTCGTCAACTTCGGCAGTTTTCGCAGCCGTTTTCATAATGTCATCAATGATTCCTTTTAACTATACTGTCACTAGACACAGATGAAACTGTCAGGAACTTAAGCATAGAATTTTCCGGAGCGCTCTTGCGCTTAGTAGCACACTAAATTCATGTTCTTGCTCATTTTCAAGAACAACGTGTTCCCAAATTTAATTTCGTTTTAGTTCTTACTTATTACGTTAACCACTCCTTATAAGGAGCACCGCATTTATTTGTAATATTGACCGCGATTGGATGATTTATCGTAAGCATCCAATGCATCGATGCTTAGAAAGGCAAACATTCGGTACCCCTCTGATGTATATGCTTTCTCCTTCGAAAAGTATAAAGGGAAGTAATTACGGGGAATCTCTCAAAGACAAAAATGTATTGTTTATTATAGTTAAGCGTACAAGTACGCTCCGAATTTGGAAAGTTTGCTTACACAGCAATATGTATGTGTAATGTGTACACTCTGATCTGATAATACATGCGTTTTTACTCATTTTTATAGCGTAAAAAATGCAAATACGCAGCTTATCTGGAGCTCTGCTTTCCTCTTGATAACTGGATATCCAATGGCAAGACATCTATAAACCAATGATGAAAAACCTGCACCGATTCTCTTCCACTAAATACACTTGATTGATTGATTGATTGATTGATTGGTGTTCCACTAAATACATGTTATCATATATATGTACATGTATGATGACTAAAGATAAGTTATCACTTCAATAGATTGAAATGAACTGAAGTGTGTACACTTAAAACTATCCCAATTTGCCAGTATTTAAAAAGTCTTGATCAGTCATTGACCTTAAGCTTCATAAATGTACATGTATATCTAAGAATTAGGTGAACTTCACAGATGATATATTCATGTGACAATGTTTATGTTCCTTGTCCTTGCATTAGTGAGTGGGTTATGGTGTTTAACGACACTTTCAACACTATTTCAGTTATATCGTGGCTGTCAGTTTTATTGATGGAGGAAACCAGATCTAGAGTATTCGGAGAACACCGACCTGCCACAAGTCACTGACAAACTTTATCACATATTGTTGTATCGAGGACACCTCGCCTTTAACAAGATTCGAACTCACACCTGTACGTAGTGGTGGTTGGCACTGATTGCATAGGTAGTTGTAAATCCAACTACCATACGACCACGATGATCCCCTGTTCAAACAATTAGGTCAATGTCAAAGCAATAAGTTCAAAGGTCACATAATATCTAAAAGTGCAAATGACTCTAGAGGGTATTCGATAAAAAAAAAAGGTTTCAAGCAATCTAGAATAAAAATAATGTTATTTTAGGTACCACCATCATGTAGTCCCATATGGCAGTAGAACGAATAATATCAGTGTGGTTGCCATGGTAATCCAGTGTGGAAATGTTAACAATGACAAGCAGTCGAAAAGAACACTTTGATAATACCAACTACCAGGTAATATCAGTGATAGGAAATGGGGCTTACGGCACGGTGTATAAGGCACGCGACAAGGAGGGTCAACTTGTAGCCATGAAAAAGATCCGTATCCAGAATACAGAGGAAGGGATGCCGATGAGTGCAATACGAGAAATTGCGTTGTTGAAGCAGTTGGAAAACTACGAACATCCAAATATTGTCAGGTAATTTCGTTGTGATATACATGTATATATAAATTGTGTTTCACCGTAGAAACACTTGTAACTTTGCTCCATGCAATCTAAATTAATTAAAATTAGATGTTGATTTTTTTTGCTAATCATGATCTAACAACATTACTCGATACAACATCATGTGATAAAGTTTATCAGTGACTTGCAGCAGATCGGTGTTTTTTTTTCCGGGTACTCTGGTTTGCTCCACCAATAAAACTGACTGCCACGATATAGCTGAAATATTGTTGAAAGTGTCATTGAACACCAAAGACCAACCAACCACCCATCTAACGACAACCTGTTTGGGGTTATGTCAGGTAAAACTTTTCATTCATCTTTGATGGTCCAATGCAAGACCAATCAGACAACAGCTCATGGGGTGCACTCAGTTTAAATTGTATACTCACCGATAATTGGTCAGTTTAAAATATGAACCCTAACCTGACGTCATATGGGATGGCATATCACAAACATTTAAATAGTGGTCCTAGTGATCATGATACTGTAGTGGGATCATGATTGTTGGATTTACAGCCACAATATACTATATCAGGCATTTCAATAAGGGAAGATACCAGGTACTTTTACCCACCTAATATGGTATTTGGTACCTCATGATTTTAAAGAGTGTTGTATTAGATATTCATGAAAATTATTAAACTTTTAATAAAAAAGTACCACCTGTAAATAGTTAAGACTTGAAAAATATTGAAAGCCCTGCTATATATTGATATTCAATCAATGCCTTAGATCATGAAAAAAATTTAAAGTCATCTTGGTTTTTTACATCGTTGGTAACCCAGAGCTGATCACTCATCATTTTCAAGGGTGTCCTCTATCAGGTCTGTGCTCTTATACTGTTATTGTTCCTCACTGTTCACCCTACATGAATTAGGTACCACACAAACATTTTATACCTTCTTGTTTTCAAGGGTGTCCTCTATCAGGTCTGTGCTCTTATACTGTTACCGTTCCTCACTGTTCACCCTACATGAATTAGGTACCACACAAACATTTTATACCTTCTTGTTTTCAAGGGTGTCCTCTATCAGGTCTGTGCTCTTATACTGTTACCGTTCCTCTCTATTCACCCTACATGAATTAGGTACCACACAAACATTTTATACCTTCTTGTATTTTGGTCAGTGACAGTATATAGCAAAAATTTATATTTCCTGTCAATGCAAATTGACTGTTCAAATAAAACGCACGTCACGATATAGCTGAAATACTGTTAAAGTTAGTGTTAAACACCAATCAAACAATCTATCAAATAAAACAAATGTAGGATAAAATGATTTTTTAAGTTAAAATATTTTAATATTCAATTTGTATACTTTATATAAGTATGACTACAGTACAGTTAACATTCCATTCATTGTATGTACATAATTTTAGTTAGGATAAATTAAAAGCTAAAAAAACAACAGGTCTGCCTGCATATAATCGTATTTCTTTGTAAAACATTGAATTATTGGATTAACACAGGATTATACAAATCTTTGGCCATGCATGACCTTTTGGCCACATTAACTGTGTCTAGACTCTTGAATGTTTGCCATAAAAGTTTTATCAAATTTTTATTCAAAGGTTTATAAAATTTTATTTGGTATTTTGTCTTTGAAAATATTGTTAATCAAATTTAAAACTGAATAAATTTTACAGATAAACTTATCATTAAAGCTATAGATTTTTTATTGGTACATGTACAAAATGTATATATTTATTGCTCAAAAGTTTTAACAGATTTTTAATAAAAAAAATCATATAAAAAAGGGAAGTAATTCAAGTAATCCTGCAGAAATGTTTAAAATAAGCTTTTAATCAATAATTTGCAACATATTATCATATACAGTAAACCTGTCTAAACCGTACCTTATTGGGACCTACTTTTGTGTTTGAAATAAACAGATGTTTGATTGATTTGATTTTTGGTGTTTAATGCCACTTTCAGCAATATTTCAGCTATATCATGGCAACCAGTTTTAGTGGTGGAAGAAGCCAGAGTACCCGGAGAGAACCAACGACGAGGTCGGTGGTTTTCTCCGGGAACTCCACCAATAAAATTGACCGCCACGATATAACTGAAATATTATTGAACGTGGCATTAAGCACCATATAACCCTAACTAACACACAGTATCATTTTTTATTTTGGTCCACTTTTCCACTTGAAGTTAAACTGGAATGTACATGTATACGTACATGTATGAAATTTAAAAGTGAGTTCAGAAAATTTTAAAATTAAAATAAATTTTGAGCTTTAGCTGCATGTACATGTACTGTTTATGTAGATAAAAAGGGGATTTTATATCAATGATCTCTAAACCTAAGTGATTACAAATGTAGGTAAAAAAGGAAATTTCTCCAATATGAAGTTTTGATCCCTTGTACTGGGATCTTGGAAAGACAGGATGAAGTAAATTGTGCTCACAAAAGAATTTTGTATAATGGTTATCAGAAATCCTTGTATGATAAAAGTTTGATTAATTCCATACAAAAAGTCATAAGTCCTACTACTAGTACATTTTTTGTTATTTTTTGTAAAAAATAGCGAGTCCCAACTAGGAACAAGTGACGAGTCGAGGACTCATTATAGAAGAGTTGTGTCTCTGGTTATGAGAATGGACATAATGGGTTATTACATTACAACACCTTAATGTACTTCAGTACCTGATTTATAATGTAGCAAGAATTTTTTTTTTTAACTACAGTCTTCAAATTTTATCAAAAAAGACCCTGTGTTGACCTCAAATATGGTCCTATTAGAAAAAAAGACTGGACTTTCCTATAACCCTGATCTAATCAACAAGTGCCTAATGGAATTCTACATATACTTGGTAATCTTAATTAGATTGATTAGCCTTCAATGACCAAGGTCACCCAGAGAGGTCAGAAAGATCAAATCACATCTGACCATTTTAATGGCACATGGCAGTAATGAGTATACATTTATTGTATGTTATCAGTATTGAAGGTGATCAAAACTAATTTGAAATGTTCATGGTTAAATCAAGTGGAAGTACATGTATGGGGATCTGGGAAATGGACAAACAATTATTGCTGCTCTTTAAATAAATTTAGAAATAAATTATATATTTTTTTTAATCATAAAGGTTAAGAATATCAAACTACATTTTGTACATGTATATCCCCACAAGAGATTAAAAATTTCTAATTCATCTAAAAATTAAATTTAATTATTATAAAACATACAAATGACTAGGATTAAATTTTTTCTAGTCTGAAAATTGGTTGTCATTATACATATACATGTATATATTTTTAGTTTTGTATGTCATTGCATTATTTGAAATTTAAGCTTAGATTTGTGCATGGTGTCAATAATGCAAAAGAACTAGATAATTTGGAACAGTTTTTTTTAAACATCTTAAGGATGTAGACCTGGGTTACCATAAAATTTTCCCATCATTCAATTTTTTTTAAATTTGCATCATGGAATAGTTATGTCTAAATACATTATCTGCCAAAGTTTCAAAAATTTTCACCGTGCCGTTTTCTCCATAGCACATACTAAATATGGCAATTTTGGGGGTATTCTGGACGCCAGATGGTAATACTAGTCTCGGAAGATTCTAATAGATATGCACATTTATTTCTGATTGAAAGGGAATGTTTTGGCTTAAATACACTTGAGAGTGTTGTTGTTGAATAAATATGAAATATCTAGCATATCTGAATATCCTGTTTGGAGATAATCACGTGCAAAACAGTGGAAACTGCAAAAAAGGGGGGATGCCCTGAGGACCACCTTGGTATTAAAAATCGAATTAAAAAAAATTCTGTCAATTAATTTCCACCAAAAAATGCTACGCTGAAGAATAGACATAGACATCATTGCACCAAATTATACAAACTTTTACCGTCCGAATTTTAAAATATTTAAATTTATGTTTTTCATGGCACCTAGACAAAAAAAAATGAAATTGTCGAGGAAAGTTACCACATACCCATCTTTTGCTAGTTTCTTTATTTGTGAGATAAAAAATAACTAGTTACCAATAACAAAAAAACTTTTGAATTCTTATAATTGACACAGTGGATGTCCAAATTAACAAATGACTGCATTTATCTTTTTTATTTTCAGGTCGGCTGGGGAGGGGGAGGGGTGGTTTGAGGGTGACTATACTTGATTATACTCATTAAAAAAAAACCAAAAAAACACAGACAGCCACCCAGCTATATTGTTAAATTCCTTTAAATTCTGTCCTCCAGTTGTATTCGTTTGATTCTGATTATTCTTTATTTGTCTTAGGAGAAGGGGATGGTGGTATAAGAGATGATCAGATAATATTACAATTTTTTCCCCAAACATAGCTTTCTAATTTTTACTACCATATAATTTGCTCTATAGTTTCATAATATCTAAGATTCTGATGAATATTTAATTTTTTGTTTTTTACAAACCCTTGAAATTCAATAGAAAAAGGTTGTCACACAAATTGTGTTACATTTCTGGCATTTTTGACAACATATTTCGATGAACATTTTTTCTGGAAAGAGATATTTCAATGATATTTTGTGGGCATATAATAATAACACACTGCCTGACACTGGAATAAACAGCAATGAGATATTAAAATACAAGGAGCACAGCTATGGAAAGGTAAAAGGAAAAGGAGTCATATTTTTTAACTGGCCAAATCCAATGTAAACAATCTTTATCACCAAGAAGCTTGGAATTGAGGTGGAATTTTCAAATGCACAGATAATCATATATTTGAGATTACACTGAAAATAGAGTTATCTCCCATACCCCAGGTCTACACCCTTAAAGGGATATTAAAGCTCGTTTTAACATATATGTTTTCAACTCGTGACGAAGGTTGTTTCTTTTCAATTTAATTGTAAAAACAATCCAAAAATACTTTGCACGCCCATATAAATAATCCCTAATATCGTTAAAATATCACTTAAAATTGTCGTAATGAATTTTTGTCCAGGAAGCAAAAATTCAATGCAAGGCAAAGACTGGAAAATATGACAAAATTATCAACGAATTATGTCACTTTTACAAAGTTTCATTGATAAAAACCGGGTTAATGTTTCATAAATATCATTTATTGAACCAATTGTAAGTTTTCATGAGATACAAAAAAATTACCAAAATGAGGTTTAATATCCCTTTAATAGAATCTATATTCATGTCAAGACCATCCTTCTTCCAGACTCATGTATTGGAGTCAGATTCTAAGATTAGAGTGCCATAAACCCTGCCATATTTTCAAACTTTTCTTTTATAATGCTGGGTATCTAATACATTGTAGTTCAAAAAATTATAAATAAATATTTACACCCAGTTTCAAGTTCAATTTGCATTTTTTTACCTTTCACTGCAAAGAAATTTTAGGATAAAGATTAAACAAACATGTCCAGTGAAACCAGCTTTTATTGACCACCACTTGACAAGAATATTCAGTATGTTGAATGTGGGCAGTATTAGGGAAGAAGAAGTTGTATTGTGTGACCTTACAGGCCTTTCAATAAGGGGCAGTACCAGGTACTTTTACCCATTTAAAATGGTATTTGGTACCTTCTGAGTATTATATAAGGTATTCATGAAAATGCTCAAATTTTAAGACAAAGGACGGCCTGTAAATAGTGAAGTACTGGTACACTTGAAAAATATTGAAAGCCCTGGATACAAAAATGTATGTAGTAATTTCCCTTCACATTGCAATTCAATATAGATAAAACCTGTATTACGTGACCACCTGTCTTATGTGACCCTATTTCAATGTTGCTTTGGAAGGAGGGGCCAGGGTGGCTCAATGAGTTAGGTCGTTGGATCTAACAACTCATACAAGTCTATCACCAATATGATGTGGGTTTGCGCCCGGCTTTGTAAATTACAAAAAAGGGTGCACTCGACTCGCAGCCGCAAGTGATCAAGTTTACCAGTTGCTTGCCCAGGGTCGATGGTTCTCTCCAGGTACTCTGGCTTCCTCCACCACTAAAACTGGTCGCCATGATATACATTTGTACATGTAGCTGAAATATTGTTGAAAGTGGGGTTAAAACACCAAAAAAATCAAATCAAATCCTTTTGAAGATCACATTAAGACATGGTTGACTGTACATAATGTATATATACATTAGTAGTTGACAACAAGATTCCTGATTACACAAATATAGAACTGTTAATGCATTTTTAAGTAAGATTACACCCACACAGTTCAACTAAGGAAATATTTTGTGTAGTAATAACCTGCAATGCATACATGTAGATCATATGGGATTTAAAAAAAGGGGGGTAGGCCTTGTTTTCTGATTAATGCACCTTTGCTTTGGTCATTGATTTCGCCCAACAGTTTGACTGATACAATTTGATCGATTGGCTTTGGTAGATATCAGTGAATTTTAGTTTAGATAACTTGCAATGGAAGTTTACAGGGCTCTCAATATTTTTTCAGTGAACTAGTACTTCACTATTTACAGGCAGTACTTTACATGAATATCTAATGCAACACTCTTTGAAATTAGGAGGTCCCAATTACCATTTTAAGAGGGTAAAAGTACCTGGTACCGCTCCTTATTTAAAGACCTGATTTAAAAAAAAGGGGGTAGGCCTAGTTTTCTGATTAATGCACCTTAGCTTTGGTCATTGATTTCACCTGACAGTTTGATTGATATAATTTGATCGATTAGTTTTGGTTGATAGATATCAGTGAATTTTAGTTTAGATAACAAAACATGATACAGTTGTTCCTATCTTATACGGCCACTCAAGGGGCTGTGATGGTTGGTGATCGTATGGTAGTTGGATTTACAACTACATATGCAATCATTGCCTATCGCCACATGCGCTAATGTTGTGAGTTTGAATTCCAATCATGGCAGGTATATACGTACTGATACAACATTATGTGATAAAGTTTGTCAGTGACATGCGGTAGGACGATGGTTTTCTCCATGTACATTTTTTGTACTTGGTTTTCCTCTACCAATCCAATTGACAGCCATGATATAACTGAAATATTATTGGAAGTGGCATTAAACACCATAACCCATTTATAACCAATGTCAGACAAGATAGTTATTTTAGGGATACTAGCAGGTAATTAATTTGACGAGTCCAAAAGACATTTTTGAAAATATTGCTTAGTCCTACCATTGTAAGCCCCAACTGTATCGACTTGTCTGCTTGTCTGATGTTGAACAAATTTCACCATTAAATTACATTGTATTTATATTACTTGTACATTTTTAGATCTATTATTAATCATTTAGTCATCATTTGACTAGGGTATTGTTTTTTTTCCACTGGTTATTGACTAGAAATTCAATCTGTTACTTTTGAAATGTAGACAATTAGTTCAAAAAAATTAATTGATTTTTGCATGAATAATTAACACAGATATTTGTCACTTTTAATCATTACACTGTTTTGTAAAATGATATTTTTCTATAAATAATTGCTGATGTATTGTATATTTAAATTTGATAAATAAAAATTAAATGTTTATTTATTTTAATAAACAAATTAGCAATTGACATGATTAAAAAAAATAGACCTTTTGCACATATCTGAATTGTTTCTAAAATTAATTGGTTTTTAGACTGTTTTTATGTGAGTTATTTCCCTTACAACGGACAATATGGTATCTTGTCTAGAACAAAAGAACAACAAGTTTTAGTGTAATTTTCTCACTATTTGTATATATTTGAACCTTGAAAGCATACAAGGCCAAAATAAAAATATAGTTTGTTTGCCCAAACGCGACCGACCCAAAAAAAATCCTGCCGAGTCATATTCTTGTTTTGCTGTAAAATTTCAATTTTTTTTTTTTTCGGATTTTCAACGTGTCCGCAGGTTCCGTATAAAATATTAGTTTTACAGGTTAAATCACTTTCGCGCTTACAACAACACTACAAAATCCTTGCTGGGAAATGCATAAGTGATACTGATGAGATTTTTTTCGATATCCTCAGCATTTATCATTATATATTGAAACCACGTGAAATCGGAAATGGCAGACAGTTATTTTACACTGTCTTCGTCTGTTGTAGTCAAAACTGACAATAAAGTGAAACCGATTGTGTCAAACAGACTCTACAGATTTAACAAGAAAAAAAACATGGAATGACGTCTTCGACGAGGTGACAGACCCCGAAGAAGTGGACTTGAAAAAGACGGATCAAATTTTAGTGACAGTCTCGGACCTGATGTTCAATGCCAAAATATACATATGTGACATTTTAAAATGTTAGAAGGATCTGACATTGTATTAAATAACAATCATGTTAAGCTGTTCTTTATGTTCTAGTCAAACTGTTGTTGTGTTCTAGTCAAACTGTTGTTGTGTTCTAGTCAACTATTAAAATTTAGTAACCTTGATTCATTATATGCAATGCTTATCAACACAAAAAGTACATTTTTTTCAGATTCCTTGGAAAGACATCCCTTACTTTTGGGTTTTTAAACGTGTTTTAATAGTTTCCCAAATCTGGTGCTCCAAAAAAAAAAAAAAAAAGAATTTGCCTACCTACATTTGTACCTACCCATACCCAAAAGTCATGGGTCGGGTTTGGGCAAACTGAAATATTTTTAAGGATGGCCCAAGTTGCAATTAAAATTTTGGACATACAATGTACATGTATTATTGGAAAAAATATCTGTTATTTTCATTGAACTTAATTGCTTGAAATTGGACCTTTTTGTCCACTTAAAAGGAAATAACTTCTGAAAAATGAATAATTTTAGAATCAATGTCGGGAAAAGTGCAAATGGTCAATAATTTTTGGTAGTGGAGATGTTGTGTTGAAGACTTCATTTTCTGTTATTCTCAAATATCCTTTTTTTTTATGTGCTCGATGCAACATTATAGTTTGTCAGCGACTTGCGACAGGTCAGTTGTTTTCTCCTGATACATGTACTCCGATTTCTTCCAACATAAAACTGACCACCACAATATAACTGAAAGTAGCGTAATATACTATAAACCATAAACCAAAATAAACCGAAATCTCAGGTATTTCATACTAAAATTGTTTTTCCCTTATACAAAGTACAAAATATGTACTTTAAGACATAAGGCATAAGACATCTTTAATTATAAATAAGTGGGAGAAGGCCTGGCCCTGTTTAGTTTTATATTTCTTTTTGAAATTCTGTTTAAAAAAGTTTTCTATGTTTTGAAATACAAAAAAAACATCTGCTATCTGGGTCATATGAAGTTTTTGGGGGTTAAAAACGATTGATCTATGAGGTCAGTGTAATAAGTTCAAGACAAAATATATTAAACAAAAATTTTGACATACAATGTACATACTTCATAATAAGTACCGGTAATTGATATGAATGATCATCAGCTGATTAATATTTATTTACGTAAATCTACCTATTAACTAACAATAGAGTATCATATTTTAAATTCAAATTATATTGAGCAGAATTTTTAAATTAAAAAATTAACTGATAGTAGATTTGTTTCTATTATATTTCTTTCGTAATTCTGGTACATTGTATTGGTATAAGCTTAAAATTTTACCATACTAGGTATAACATGCAGCATATATGCAGATTGTTTTACAAACTTGGAAATTTTTCAAAGGGAATTTATTATTTAAAGCCTTATGTACATAATAATCTGATTAATCCTCTAATTGAAATTCAATGTTAGTTTTGTATCATTTACTGGTTAGACTTTTAATCCAAATAATTAGTGTGATCTTCCTAACATAAGTAGTAGCTGAAAGCCCTGTTGTCCATTTTCTAGTACAACCTTGGAATTGACATACTGTACATACAGTAAACAGGAAAAAACAAACATGTAGAAGAAATCTGGATATCAAGTAAAACCCTCTTAAGTGATGAATATATAGACAATAAAATTACGTACATTTTTTGTACATTGACATCAAATGGACAATTTATTTGTATGAGAGAGCTGTCGTGGCCGTGGTCGTATGGTAGTTGTGCAATCAATGCCTATCACTACTAAAGTTGTGAGTTCGATCCCCGCTCAGGCGAGGTGAACTCGATACAACATTATGTGATAAAGTTTATCAGTGACTAACTTGCGACAGGTCGGTGACAGCCACTATATAACTGAAATATTGTTGAAAGTGGCATTAAACACCATAAACCAAACCTTATCTTCATTTAAAGTTTTTTTTCATTTTTTCACATGCCTGGCCATCCAAGTTTAATGCTTCCCTTTAAACTTTGTTGTGTTACACTTCAGTGTACAACAGTTAATTGACACTGGTTTTGTTGTGTTACACTTCAGTGTACAACAGTTAATTGACACTGGTTTTGTTGTGTTACACTTCAGTGTACAACAGTTAATTGACACTGGTTTTGTTGTGTTACACTTCAGTGTACAACAGTTAATTGACACTGGTTTTGTTGTGTTACACTTCAGTGTACAACAGTTAATT
>MJUT01028620.1:190724-210485 GCA_002080005.1 Gigantidas platifrons | reverse complement strand
AATCCCATTACCCATTTTGGAGTTATTGTCCTTTTTTCCATACAATTTTAAAAATTTTAATGCTTTTTGTCTTATATTTCAAAAACTATAAGAGATGGATGTTAAGTTTAAACTGCAAACATGTTCAGTATGTCAAGATCTATCGACCAAGATGGTCCCCACAGCCGAACTTAGCTTAAGATAGGACCCTATGGGAAATTCACATAAAAATATTCTTGTCTGGAATCAGTTGCTCAGTTGGAACCAAACTTTGATAAAATATTCATTGGATGGTCCTCTTCCAAAATTGTGTCTGGTGGTCCCGCCCTCTGACCAAGATGGCTGCACAGCTGAACTTAGTTTAACATAGGACCCTATGGGAAATTCACATAAAAACCATCTTGTCTGGAACCAGTAGCTCAATTAGAACCAAACTTTGATGGAATAGTCATTCGATGGTCCTTTTCCAAATGATGTCCTGCAGTCACACTCTCCCACCAAGATGGCGCACCACAGTGCAGTTGCGTTGTTATTGAAAGCAGCTTTGATCCAGGTGAGCGATTACAGGCTCCTGGGAGCCTCTGGTTATACTTTGTCCGTGTGTCCCGAATTGGTTTCCAGATGGTAACTTGTGAATAAAAAGTCAGATTGAAGCTAGGTGTGGCATGTAAGTGTATCTTATGAATATCTAGGTCAAGTTTGATAATGACAATTTTTCAACAATTTTTACTAGAGTTATGCCCCTTTTTATACCTCAAAATTGCCAAATATTTGGTTTCCAGATGATAACTTGGGAACAAATAGTCAGATTGAAACTAGGTTTGGTATGTAAGTGTATCTCATAAATATCTAGGTCAAGTTTGATAGCGATCATTTTTCGACAAATCTTACCAGAGTTACATCCCTTTTTATTCTTCAAACTTGCTAATTTTTTGGTTTCCAAATTATAACTTGTGAACAAAAAGTCAGATTGAAACTAGGTTTGGTATGTAAATGTAACTCATGAATATCTAAGTCAAGTTCGATAATGATGATTTTTCAACAAATCTAACCAGAGTTACTCCCCTTTTTTTTACTTCAAAATGGTCCTTGGGTGGTCCCCTTTCAGAATTATTTAAGTCAGGTGAGTGATACAAGCTCACCTGAACCTCTAGTTTACAGTAGTTTCAAAATTTAATCTTACCATATAACCTTGGCGTCGGGGGACCAGTGGCCAACGGCTTTTTATATAGTCTTTGCCTTTTGTCCAATCCCTTTGTTTGAATGTATATTTACTATTTAAACAATAAAATATTTTTGAATTTTTGAATTTTTTTTTATATATTTTTGTGGCGAATTCAAAATTAATAATTATATGCTAGAACAAAAATATATTCTGTAACATACATTTGTACACGTACTTGCATTAATACAGTCAAATCTACCCATGTGGTCACCTCTATTAAGCAGTCATGGATCACCTGTCTTAAAAAGCCACTTTTTTTCTTTGTCCCAAAGTTGACCTCTTAATACAGGTTTGACTGTATATCCAAATCTGTACCAGGCTATGTTAGAATGAGACTGTTAAATACCATGCATATGTAATATTAGAAATATTGGGTGTGAAATTTCACAATTTGAATTACCAAGAAAAAAACTTTAAAATATTTTATGTTTTATATTTTTTTGTGATCATGACAGAATGACCCATTACATTATCATTTTGTCCGGGGTCATTGTGGTCATGATCGAATGGTAGTTGGATTTACAACTTCCTATGCAATCAGTGCCTATCGCCACTGAAGGTGTGAGTTTGAATCCCGCTCATGGCGGGATGTACTCGATATACTTGCGGCAGGTTTGTGGTTTTATCCAGGTACTCCAGTTTTCTCCACCAATAAAACTGACAGCCACTATATATACTTACCCTTTATGAACATTTATGAGTAGTCTTATTGTTCCTTTTCTTTTGTCCATTGTATTCTTTGTCCTGCAAATTTCAGATTCTGATTTTCCCTTTGGTGTCTTCAACTTTTCCTATGTTGGATTGATGTTGCATGTAATTTATTCAGTAATGGTCTGTTTCTAACATTAATTTTTATTTTGAAATACATTTGTATATAAAAATAAGACTTTTTTTATTGTTATTATTATTATTATTTTTTTCTCAGATTTCTTGATGTAAAGCATACAAATCAAACAGCAAATGAAATCAGACTCAACTTGGTGTTTGAATTCATTGACCAAGATTTGGCAGCATACTTGGAAGGATGTCCATCACCAGGACTTGGGCCTGATAGAATCAGAGTGAGTTCATCATACATTTGTAATTTAATAAACTCATATTTTGATATTGTTTGTTTATGTTGTGTTGTTTTCAAAGCATCAAAATTAAATTCTAATGCAGTTGTTTATGCATCTTCCTTTTTGATTGGATATTGTCAGACATTTTCAAGCATTAGTTATGCAATTTATGCCATCAAACATATATCCAGTTAATGCCAAATGCAATTTAATGCTTATTTTATCTGAAGTACAAGTAAGCAAAATCTTTGTTTTTTGTAGCCATCAAATCAAGAACTAACGTTTTGAGTTTGAATCCCGCTCATGGCGAGGTGTATTCGATACAACATTATGTGGATTTTTATGGGTACTTTGGTTTCCTGAATCAATAAAACTGAGTGCCACGATATAACTGAAATATTGTTGAAAGTGGCATTAAACACTATAACCATAACAATCAAATTAAAAGAATTGATGCAGGCAAATCTTCAAATACAATACACTTATCTCTTACATATAATTATATCAATGTACAATTCAGATCTCAATTAAATACTGAAGCGCTTCGGTGGTGCAATGGTTAGTGTGCTTGCCTCGAGTGCAGTAGATCGTGGGTTTGAGTCCTGATTGGGTCAAATCAAAGGCTATATAATTGGTATTTGCCGCTTTTCTGCTAAGTACACAATATTATGGAGTAAGAGCAAAGACTGGTTGGCTCAGAATTAGGTTATAATTGTGTCCAAGTAGAGCAACATGCCAGTCTGCTGGATCATGGTTGTTGTTTCAGTAAGCTAGCACTACAAAATAAACTATTCATGTTGGTCTATAGTACAAAACGGGCATCATTATTATAACCCCGCTCCACCGTAGGAGGGTATACTGTTTTACCTGTCTGTCCATCCGTCCTAAGATATTTTTCGTCGCATTTTTCTCAGCAACTATTGATGGCAGAAATCTGATATTTGGTCACAAGCTTCATATAGGTACCCCATATCGTGGGAAGCGTTTTTGGACCCATCAGATTCCTACTTCCTGTTTGCCGACTTTGTTGATTTTTATACACATTGAACATATATGCTCATTTTTCGTCGCATTTTTCTCAGCAACTATTGATGACAGGAATCTGATATTTGGTCACAAGCTTCATATAGGTATGTCATATTGTGGGAAGCGTTTTTGGACCTGTCAGATTTCTACTTCCTGTTTGCCGACTTAGTTGGTTTTTATACACATTGAACATACAAATGTATATCATAAGTGAGCATTAGCTCACAGTTCATCTTATCGCTAATTTTGTGTTAACAACAATCACTACCCTCTCATTGTAGTGTTTATCAACAGAAGTAAAGAATACAACTCCACTGCAGGCTAAAGACTGTTTCAAACTCATTTTAGGGTATGAATAATGCTCATTATTGAAGACCCTACCATGTGGAATGTAGAACAGCAATAGAAACACTGTACCTCTAATTACTTCAAATTGTGTCTAAGTGTAATGTTGGACAGTCTCTCATGTTCGTTTACATCCATATCCTTTCTTACTCCATGTACATGTACTTATTATTTATTCTTACTTGCAGGATTTAATGTTCCAGTTATTAAATGGTGTAGATTTCCTTCATGCTCATCGAATCGTACATCGAGATTTAAAGCCGCAGAACATTCTCGTTACCAGCAATGGACAGTTAAAGCTTGCTGACTTTGGACTCGCTAGAGTCTATGGGTTCCAAATGGCACTTACGTCAGTTGTAAGTAGCGTGAAAAGAATTCTTCAGGCTGATAAACGTTTATGACAGTCATCCATTTTCATCGTTTGAAAAATAACAAATTGTGAATAATTTTTAACATTAAATCAAGTTATGGTACAAGTATATTATATTGCAAATAACAAAATATTATGTTTCAAAACCGTGATCAAAAAGCCAATGGTTTTAGATTTGACATTTTATTAAAATCAAAGTATTATAATTCCATTTTAATTTGCATATTGTTGTTTACTTTCTATTGGATGAATTAACAAAATGTAAAAATTCTACATAAAATAAAATCTTAAAATCAATTAAAAAACAAAGAAATTCTATATAAAATAAAATCTTAAAATCAATTAAAAAACATAAAGATACGTTTGAAGATACCAAAGGGGCAATAAGAAGCTGTAAATTGAAGGACAGACAATACTGTGGACAAAGAATTAAGGACAAAAAGATAAACAATGGTCAACATAGCATGACAGAGAAAGATTAAGCAGCATGAATCCCATTAATAACCTGGGATCAAGTGCAGAAGGGTGAGCAGTTCCTGCTCTGCAAGTGGAACCTGCTGTGTTACTGTTAAATGGCACAAACATCATCTTATTTTAGAAATCGTGTCAAACACCAGTATGCGTAAATAAATTGTCTATGTTACGCAAAAACCTTGTAGCTCGAGATACGATATTTTCGCATGACGAATTTTATGACCAATCGGAGTCCCACTTTTCCTCACATGATAAAATTTCCATTTGTGATTGGGTAAAAGCTCCATTTGTGATTGGTTAACAGCTACAGTATTTTCGAATACAGTGGAATATATCTAGCCAATTCTAAAACCACAAAAATGTAATTTCCGCTAAAATTCTAGTTACAAGATTTTGGCATCCATAACAGCGACGAAATACGAATTCATAAAGTACGAGACTGCCCTTTATAGACAGTGCTTTGTTATATAGAGGTGCTTTTTAAGGCAGGTTTGACTATATTAATTTTCTATTTTAGGTCGTTACTTTGTGGTACAGAGCTCCTGAGGTTATTTTACAAGCAACATATGCTACACCTGTAGATCTATGGAGTTGTGGGTGTATTTTTGCTGAACTTTTTATCAGACGGTAGGGAATAGAGATGTCAAAATCTCAATCTCACTTAATAAGTAAAGGGGCCATTGTGGTCGTGATCATATGGTAGTTGGATTTACATCTACCTATGCAATCAGTGGCTATTAGCACTAAAGTTTGTGAGTCTGAACCCCGCTCAAGCGAGGTGTACTTGATACAATATTATGTGATAAAGTTTCTCAGTGACTTGCGACAGGTCAGTGGTTTTCTCCGGGTAGTCTGGTTTCTTCCACCAATAAAACTGACCGCCAAGCTATAACTGAAATATTGTTAAAAGTGGCATTAAACACCATAAACCAAACCAACCATAATAAGTAAAGGGAGGCTATCCAAAAGAAAAAAGGCGAAAAATGGGCATCCAATGAAAACAGGATAATTTTTGCTATAGCAAAATAATTTAATTTGCTGTGAATACTGCAATCTGATTGGCTGATCTGCCCAGAACAACAATGGTTATTCTTGATAACCTGGGTTGGTATTGTCCCGTCACCAATGTAATAATCGAAATTAAAATCAAGGAATCATTTAGATTTTATTGTAAAAATTTAATTATAAGGAATATTTTCAATTTTTGAACATATTATACTTGTATAGCCTGATTTGGAACAGTTTACACTTTGCATTAACCACTTCACTGTTTATTAAGGATAAACGGCCTCATACCAGGTTATATCGAATGACTTGTTCAAAAATTGAACATATTCCTTAAATGGTTAAATGTTTTGGCATAGCTATTTATGTTAAATTGTGTACTATTCAAAAGAATGGATCTTTTATTGTATCAAGGAACAATCACATAATGAAATGGTTACCATGCTTTCCGCAGGGTTCCAAATATTATCGGTTCGATCTGTATGTGATATTTTTATGTTGCAAGGATAGCAGAGTCGACAATATAGGGATCCGTTGTCTTGCATAATCCATTGTCGCCGTCCATTGCACAATCCCTTAATCTTTAACTACTCCTTTTTTGATAGAAAACAGTAAACTTTGCACATAAACTGTAGGAGGACATGAGTTATAACAAGCTGCCTGTAATGAGATGATGATGTCCACTTTATATTAGATTGATTTTTTATTTTGATTTTTGGTGTTTAACAGCACTTTTAACAATATTTCAGCCATATCATGGCGACCAGTTTTAGTGGTGGAGGAAGCCGGAGTACCCGAGAAAACCACCGGCCATGAGCAAGCAACTGGTAGACTTTATCACTTGCGGCTGCGAATCGAGTTCACCCTTTTTTGTAATTTACAAAGCTGGGCGCGAACCCACACCATATTGGTGATAGGCTTGTATGAGTTGTTAGATCCAACAACCTAACTCATTGAGCCACCCTACTTTATATTAGACCAAAGTGCTTAGCAGGATTTTGGCTCTCTGAAAGAACAGTTCCCGGGTAGACTTGTCGCTCCACTTGGACACATTATCCTGATTTTGAGCCAACCAACCTTTGCTCTTACTTCTTAATACTGCAGGCCTAAATAGCAATTTAATAGACTTTGGTTTGACCTCATCAGGGCTTGACCCCACAATCTACCGATCACACCACCGACGAGGTTCCATTTGATAGAAATAAATCTAACTTACATTTAGCCTTCTAGAGGACATGAAGTTTTACACTTGTTATATTATTTTCTAAATCACATTAATTCCTGTTGTACAGAGTGGGGTACACATCTCTAAGCCTTAACTTCTCATAAACCACTCAACATAGGTGTAGATGATACAACATTATGTAATAAAGTTTGTCAGTGACTTGTGACAGCTCGGTGGTTTTCTCTGGGTACTCCAGTTTCCTCCACCAATAAAACTGACCGCCATGATATAACTGAAATATTGGTGAAAGTGGTGTTAAACACCATAATCCAATCCTATTGAAGGTCAGTGATTTTTTCGTGATACTACTATTTCTTCATCAATAAATCTAATCGCTACGTTGTTAATGATGCATTGTTAAAACCCATAATACTGTGAAATCTGCATAAACGAAATCTCCTTGGGACCAACTTTTGTGTTCAGAATAGACAGGTGTTCGGTTTTTAGAGGTTAAATTAACAAATATTTCCTATATTAGGACTTCATTCATAGTTCTGTAGTTCATAGTGCTTAGAGTCATTTTAATTAGATAATGTGCTATTTATAAATATTATAAATGATAATAGTTCGGTTTATACCGGATTCTGTTTTATTATATACTGTAATAAATATTTTCCTATTAATTTCAGTGGAAAATAATCGTGCAATATATCCTTGTATTTGCACGCTAAGTATAAGATGTATATTGCGTTAGTTCAAATATGAATATTTGAAGCAGTTCAATATTCGACTTTAAATTTAATCAAATACACAATATTTATATAAAAGATGCTTTAGGCATAAAATATTTATTACTATATAATAATTCAGAGTTCGCTTAAGGGTGTAGACCTGGGTTACCCTAAAAATTTTCCCATCAATCAATTTTTTTTTTTATTTGCATCATGGAATAGTTATGTCTAAATACATTATCTGCCAAAGTTTCAAAAATTTTCACCGTGCCGTTTTCTCCATAGCACATCCTAAATATAGCAATTTTGGGGTTATTCTGGACGCCAGATGGTAATACTAGTTTCGGAAGATTCTAATAGATATGCACATTTATTTCTGATTGAAAGGTAATATTGTGGCTTAAATACACTAGAGAGTGTTGTTGTTGAATAAATATGAAATATCTAGCATATCTGAATATCCTGTTTGGAGATAATCACGTGCAAAACAGTGGAAACTGCAAAAAAGGGGGGATGCCCTGAGGACCACCTTGGTATTAAAAATCGGATTAAAAAAATTCCTGTCATTTAATTTCCACCAAAAAATGCTACACTGAAGAATAGACATATAGACATCATTGCACTAAATTATACAAACTTTTACCGTCCGATTTTTAAAATATTTAAATTTATGTTTTTCATGGCACCCAGAAAAAAAATGAAATTGTCGAGGAAAGTTACCACCCACCCATCTTTTGCTATAGTTTCTTTGTGAGATAAAAAATAACTAGTTACCAATACCAAAAAACTTTTGAATTCTTATAATTGACACAGTGGATGTCCAAATTACCAAATGACTGCATTTGTCTTTTTTATTTTCAGGTCGACTGGGGAGGGGGAGGGATGATTTGAGGGTGACTATACTTGATTAATTCATTAAAAAAAATAATAATAACACAGACAGCCACCCAGTTGCATTGTTAAATTCCTTTAAATTCTGTCCTCCAGTTGTATTCGTTTGATTCTGATTATTCTTTTAATTTGTCTTAGGAGAAGGGAACGGCGGTGAGAGGATCAGATAATATTACATTTTTTTCCCAAACATAGCTTTCTATTTTTTACTACCGTATAATTTGCTCTATATAGTTTCATAATATCTAAGATTCTGATGAATATATTTATTTTTGGTTTTTTACAAACCCTTGAAATTCAATAGAAAAAGGTTGTCACACAAATTGTGTTACATTTCTGGCATTTTTGACAACATATTTCGATGAACATTTTTTCTGGAAAGAGATATTTCAATGATATTTTGTGGGCATATAATAATAACACACTGCCTGACACTGGCATAAGCAACAATAAGATATTAAAATACAAGGAGCACAACTAGGGAAAGGTAAAAAGAAAACGAGTCATATTTTTTAACTGGCCAAATCCAATGTAAACATTATCTTTACCACCAAGAAGCTTGGAATTGAGGTGGAATTTTCAAACGCACAGATGATCATGTATTTGAGAAGACACTGAAAATAGAGTTATCTCCCATACCCCAGGTCTACACCCTTAAGGCAGATTTCACTCTCTTATGTTGAATAAAATTTTAGATAAAGGAAGATCTTTTTATTTCATATTTTCAGGCCATTGTTTTGTGGACAATCTGATATAGACCAGTTATCAAAGATCTTTGAGTAAGTAATATAATTCTTTACTTTATTTTGCTTTGACAGTTAGTGTAATTTGAGATTAACACAATGGTTGTCGCTAGTGGAGCAGGAACTGCTTACCCTTCCAGAGCACCTGAGTTCACCCCCGGTTTTTAGTGGGGTTCATGTTACTCGATCTTTAGTTTTGTTGATCGTTGTTGTCCTTTTGTACTTTTTCTTTTGGCCTTTGTGTTGTCTGTTCTTCTTCGATGTTGGGATTTTGATTTCCCCTTTGGTATCTTCAAACTCTTCTTAACACAGCCATGCACTGGCCATAAGCTATATTCCCAAACTTTTAGGCCACAGTACATGAATATCTTTATAATTTCAAAGATTATAAAATTTAGTTAAAATATTTTGTAGTTAATAATTGACATGCTAACATTAACCCAAATTTGTCCACACAAGAATATCAGAGAACTTTATTTTTATCTTCAATATACACAACATGTAGACCATTTCCATATAATTTTGTTTGAAATTCAACAAAATATAGATTCAGCGCTGTACTTATGATTATGTTTTTTTTCTTCTTCAGAATATTAGGACTTCCTCCAGAACATGATTGGCCAGAGAATGTCACATTACCATGGGGATCATTTAAGCCCCTCCCACCTCAACAAATTCAACATTTCATACCAGAAATAGAATCAGATGCTCAAGACTTATTAGAGGTAGGTAAATCTTCTTTGGTTAAAACGTACTGAAGATCCAGCATCACGAAGTGAGATCACAAAAGAATCATATGGTTATGGTTAGCATGCTCGCCTCAGGTGTGGTAGATCGGATGGCCATCATGGTCGTGATCGTATGGTAGTTGGATTTACAACTACCTATGCAATCAGTACCTATCACAACTGATGTTGTGGGTTCGGATCCCGCTCAGAGCGAGGAGTACAACATTATGTGATAAAGTTTGTCAGTGACTTTCGGAAGGTCAGTAGTTTCTCTGGGTCCTCCGGTTTCCTCCACCAAAAAAAAAAACTGACCGCCACGATATAACTGAAATATTGTTGAAAGTGGTGTTAAACACCATAAACCAACCAACCAATCCATCTTTTGTTATAACATACTGGAGCTCCAGCATCATGAAGTGAGATGACAGAAGAACTTGTAATCCTAGAAAAAAACACACCCAGTGTGGTAATGGTTGGCATGCTCGCCTCGAGTGCAGTAGATCGTGGGTTCAAACAATGGTCATGTCAAACCTAAGACTATAAAATTTGTATTTGCTGCTTCTTCACTAAATACAGCACATTAAGGAGTAATAGCAAAGACTGGTTAGCTTGCAAACAGAATAATTTGTTTACTTTAGCTGGAAGTCTGCAAACAGAATAATTTGTTTACTTTAGCTGGAAGTCTGCAAACAGAATAATTTGTTTACTTTAGCTGGAAGTCTGCAAACAGAATAATTTGTTTACTTTAGCTGGAAGTCTGCAAACAGAATAATTTGTTTACTTTAGCTGGAAATCTGCAAACAGAATAATTTGTTTACTTTAGCTGGAAGTCTGCAAACAGAATAATTTGTTTACTTTAGCT
This sequence comes from Gigantidas platifrons, assembly GCA_002080005.1. Classification (NCBI taxonomy): domain Eukaryota; kingdom Metazoa; phylum Mollusca; class Bivalvia; order Mytilida; family Modiolidae; genus Gigantidas; species Gigantidas platifrons. Next base: position 199,883 of record MJUT01028620.1, on the reverse strand, counting down.
GGAAATCTGCAAGCAGAATAATTTGTTTACTTTAGCTGGAAGTCTGCAAACAGAATAATTTGTTTACTTTAGCTGGAAGTCTGCAAACAGAATAATTTGTTTACTTTAGCTGGAAGTCTGCAAACAGAATAATTTCTTTACTTTAGCTGGAAATCAGCAAATAGAATAATAGAACACATTTCCCTGATCGCTTGTTGTGTCGGATTAGACAGGTTCCACTGTAACTGATTACGTATAATTTCAATTATTGACTTTTGTTTTTTGTTTTTTCTTTCCAGAAATTATTACAATTTAATGCCCATAAAAGGATAAGTGCCAGAAATGCTATGAACCATGCTTATTTTAGAGATGAAATTGATAGTTTACGGACGTCAAGTTCTATGTCTGTTTCTGAAAGTGACTCAGGATTGGATACCAGCAGCAGATCTGACACTCCTGTCAGTAAATGAAAATGAAAAATGAATAAGTTCCCATGGTTGATCAATCCAGGAATATCGGAAATGGCACATTATGTATACTGTAATGTGATTGGTGAATCAATCTACTTTGCAGCAGAAGATAGTTTTACTAAGGTGTATAGTTATTGGTCAGTTTGTGAATTCCATATATAGGGATACAAGGATATTTGTGATTGGTTGATCAATACAAGGACCGGAGTTAATTATTCAGGGATGTTGATTGGATGAAAAGTATTTGTAGAATATGTATGTGCCTGAATGTAATGTATAGTTTTGTAAAGAATTTGATTTTGTTTTTTTAATGGGAAGTAAATTAGTAGAAAATGTAAAGTTTTTTTTAAACACAACAATTAAAAGATGAATTTGTCATATATTAAATGATCAAATGAATCAAATTTGTTATCCTTTTAAATTTAAAATTGATAGTATACATGTATAATCTCATGATGGATTTATTTTTTATAATTTGTCTCTGAATATCTGTTAACTAGAAATCTCAAAAATGTCACCCAGGTTAAAAAAATAAAACAATTTTCAAAGACATTGAAAACTGATTTCAGTTAAAATAATTTGCTTGTTTAATAAAATGGCATTAGCTAATTATTTTTCTAAGTTATCTTATAAATGTAGTAGAAATTTATGAAACCGATGATTTTATTAAATGAGTATGCTTCAATGAATTGAATATTTTTTTTGTGTATTACGTGTAAATGGTATTTGTGAAGAATGAAGATTTTTATCAGGTCATAAAGTGGTACTCAAGTTAATCCATTTGAATATACCGTCAAACCTGTCTTATGTGACCATCCACATCAACATTGAAATTCTGTTATAAGACAGGTGGTCGTTAAATACAGGCTTAATAGATGCCTGAGGGATTATATATAATTATATAAGGCCATCCCTTCTGGAATTAAAATGTGGTCTTGCAAGAGTGATGGCCTCACTTCAAAGGGACAATTTCATGGTAATTTGCTATCTTAGTATATCCAAAATCTGGCCTGATAAAAGGGGTTGCCTTTTGTGGAAAAGGTCTTATAAGAGGGGAGCTACTATTTTTTTTATGATACACATTTTAAAACAGTTATTAGTTGTGTCATCATGAATAGAGAAAAGGAACATCATTATGATTTTGAGATTGAAATTTGAATTTGAAAATCATTGAAAATTTGGGAATTAATTAATTGAAATTTGAGTGAACATTTTAATTTTACAGATTTAAGTGGAAATTGAGTGGAAAATTTACTCACATTTTACACAGATTCAAGTGGAATTTGAGTGGAATAACTTTAGTTTACTTTACTCACATTTACACAGATTCAATTGGAATAACTTTAGCTTGCTCACATTTTACACAGATTTAAGTGGAATTTGGGTGGAATAACTTGAGTATACTCACATTTTACACATAAAACAACTGTGATTTCTTTCCTTTGAAACTGTGATCTATTTTTATTATAATGGGTATTGACTTTCTTCTTGTTATTAAGTAAATCACCTGATTGAATGATGTAAATAGTTATTATCATATTTTATACATATGCATGGGGAATATAACCATTTATACATTGTCCAGGACTTTACATTATGCATGAACCAGTGAATTGTCTCCCTTTAAACAAACAAATGAATCCAAATGGTACAAAGTGAGTTATCTCCCTTAACAAATGAATCCAAAAGGTACAAAGTGAGTTACATGTATCTCCTTAAACAAATGAATCCAAAAGGTACAAAGTGATTTATCTCCCTTATCAAATGAATCCAAAAGGTACAAAGTGATTTATCTCCCTTAACAAATGAACCAAAAGGTACAAAGTGATTCATCTCCCTAACAAATGAACCCAAAAGGTACAAAGTGATTTATCTCCCTTAACAAATGAACCCAAAAGGTACAAAGGGAGTTATCTCCCTTAACAAATGAACCCAAAAGGTACAAAGTGAATTATCTCCCTTACCAAATGAACCCAAAAGGTACAAAGGGAGTTATCTCCCTTAACAAATGAACCCAAAAGGTACAAAGTGAATTATCTCCTTTAACAAATGAACCCAAAAGGTACAAAGGGAGTTATCTCCCTTAACAAATCAACCCAAAAGGTACAAAGTGAATTATCTCCCTTAACAAATGAATCCAAAAGGTACAAAGTGATTTATCTCCCTTAACAAATGAATCCAAAAGGTACATGTACATAGTGAGTTATCCCCTTTAACAAATGAATCCAAAAGGTACAAAGTGAGTTATCCCCCTTAACAAATGAATTCAAATGGACAAATGTATTTTCTATGAAGTTTTGTACCTTACATGTGTGTTCTATGATTAATTTGATTTTGTTTAAATATTAATTATAGTGCAAAGTGTTTAAATATTGCATAAGTATTGGGAAATTTTAGCATTGCACAGCAATATGCCTTTCTTTTCCAGCACAATGCTGCACTAACAATGGAAATGTCTATGCATTTGTCCAATTTGTAAAATTATAACATTATTATGTCACCCTAAAAGTGCCTTTTTTATATATCATAATAGTGCATGGTAAAATAACAGAATTGGAATCGATATAAATAGTTAAGTATATGCCTTGTTAATATCTGACAATTAATAAGAAGTGCCCTCAAATCTTGATTTGTTGCCCTCTGAATATAGAAAATGATGCATAATTGCCCTCTCATTACACAAATACAATTTACCATGTCTTACTGCATTTCTGGGGAAAACACTATTGCATAGACATGGTTCTAAGGGCCCAGGTGGCTCAATGAGTTAAGTAGTTGGAGTACCTAACGACTCATACAAGCCTATCACCAATGCGGCGTGGGTTCGTGTCTGTCTTTGTAAATTACAAAAAAGGGTGCACTCGACTTGCAGCCGCAAGTGATAAAAGTTTACTAATTGTTTGCCCGTGGTCGGTGGTTCTTTCCGGGTACCCCGGCTTCTCCCACCACTAAAACTGGTCGCCATGATATAGCTGAAATATTGCTGAAAGTGGCATTAAACACCAAAAATCAAATCAATCAAATATGTGGTTCTAATCCAGAATATGATTCTGAGATTCTTTAGATATTGCAAATAAGGAAAATTGAATGAAAAAGAAAATACAAAAAGATAAAATCTGAAACTAAAAGTGGCTAGCTTTTTAAAAAGCTATTACTTGTGACCTTTCCTCGCTTTTTAAAGGGAGACAATTTGTGATTTTTCTTTCCTTGCTTGTTAAAGGGAGATCGCTTTATTTTTCAAATCCCAATCTGTTGTACATGTACATTGATATGATCTTGTGATAATAATCTCTTTTGTGTAAATTTATATATATATTTTTGGCATGATTTGTGTGTGGTAGGCATCAGTTTTAAGGTATAACAGGATCAGCAAGATAAATATTCTTTATTTTTAACATAATCTTATAAATAAACATAGGCATGCTGCTATTATGAGATCTCAAATACTTACTACCAGTAGTAGCATTTTAATTATTGTCTTAGTTAAATGCACATGCACTTTAGAGGGGAAAATAGCGATCAAACCACATCTTTTTTTATACAATATATAATTTTGCCTGCATGAACATTATGCCAAATAGCATGAATATCATGCCAAATACTTGGCCAGCTTCCATGAATATTGTGCTAGTTTTTTTTTACCACTCTTCATGAATATTATTATTTGGCCAGCTTGCATGAATATTGTATCTATTAGTTGGCCAAATGCATGAGAAGTATTATTTGGCCAACCTGCATGAATATTGTATCTATTATTTGGCCAGTATGCATGAATAGTATTATTTGTCCAACCTGCATGAATATTATGCTAAATATTTTGCCAGCTTGCTTATATATTATGCTAATTATTTGGCCAGCCTGCATGAACATTATGCCAATTATTTGGCCAGCTTGTATGAATATTGTACTTATTATTTGGCCAGTCTGTTTGAATATTGTGTGCCTATTATTTGGCCAGCCTGCATGAATATTGTGCCTATTATTTGGCCAGCATGCTTGGATGTTATACTTATTATTTGGGTAGCCTGCATGAACATTATGCAAATTATTTGGCCAATCTGCATTAATATATTATGCCATTTATTTGGCTAGCTTGCATGAATATTATACCAATTATTTGGCCAGCCAACCTGCTTAAATACTGTACCTATTATTTGGCCAGCCTAAATGAATATTGTATCTATTATTTGGGAAGCCTGCATGAATATTATGCTAAATATTTTGCCAGCCTACTTAGTAATCAAACATACATGTAAGAGTCAGCAATGACTGGTTAATTTTATACATCATGTATATGTCAGCTTGTTATTGACCGTACTGTCATGCTTCACTGGTTTTTACTCATTGTTGTAGGTCAATAAATAGTACATGTTGACAATAGGCATATATCAGTCATACTTCACAAAGTCTTCATGGTTCATTGGCTTTGCATAGTCTGTTCGAAGACCCATTCAATGTAGGTCAACAATTACGGGGCATCATCACGGTGCCTTAAATGTTTATATACTCTACAGGCAAACCTTATTGTGTTGAATTTTGAAGAGATCAATATTCTCAAGTGAACAGCTACCATGAACATACCTAAATTTTTTATTTTTGTGATGCAAGTTCACAGCTTCTCCAAGTTCAAAGTTCAAGACACTGATGTTTGTCTGTATTTCTAAGCAGTAGTCGAGTCTAACTGCTGAAAATTCCACGATCATTTTTTACACTGATAGTATTTACAATATACTTTGGGACCAAAATAGTATTTTTTTCTATGTTATATGATGCATTTATACAAATTATATTTTTTGCCAGAATTTGACTGCCTGTTATATAAATATATACCATCGTACCATGTTTGTATATTTTGTAGATAGATTGTAAATATTGTATTTTTACCTTTAAAGAAATTTTTCACATTTTTTAATTGTTTTAAAATTAAAAGTCTCAACAAGGCATAATTTTGGGATGGAATTTTCATTATTCAGATCAACAAGCATTTTATCAATCTAATGAATTTAATCTCTTAAAATATTATTTTTGATGAATTGAAGCCACACTTGTGTCTTAAAAGACTTCATGTACAAATTAGTTTAACTATTATTTTTGTTGAATTTATTCCATACTGAGTTTTGACAAACTTCATATACTCAACTATTATTTTCGATGAATTGAGACCATTTTTAATGAATTGAGGCAATTTTTGATTAATTGAGACCATTTTTAATGAATTCAGACCAGAGAGAGTTTTGTAAAGATTTTAAAATTTTTATTTTTGTTTTAAATGAAATGAGACCTACTAAGGATTCACACATATAACAATGATGCTATGAAGTTTTTAACTTGGTTAACATGATTAAGGGGTGAATATGAAGTTAATATTATCATTTCTCCATTTTGTTTATCACATTTGTTAACATTTACATTTGAAAACATTCCTTCAATCATACTTTATTCAAGCAAGTTAAATATTAAGTTAATATGTAGTTTTCCTGCTCCAATAGTGGCACCCAACGTGTTACTCTATTACACTAAATAGATAGGGATATCAGTGATTATTATCATTTTTAGTGGTTTTCTCTGCATACTCTGACTGCCATGAAATAATTGAAATATTGTTGAAAGTGGTGTTAAACACCATATCTTACCTTACCATTATCATTTTTAACAATGTTTCATTTACAAAATGTACATTGTGGTCGCAAGTTTTATTGGTGTATGAAACCAGAGTATTCTGAGAGAAAACAACAGATCTGCTACAATTCACAGACAAACAATGGCAGAAGGTTGTATCAAATATTTCTTGACATTGGTGTGAAACATAGTCAGACTTTAATGGTGAGATGTACTTATTCCAAAAATATGTCCAACTATGTAGTCACAATGGCCCCTTACATACATAAAAACATCAGTTTAATAGATGTCATAGTGTGAATTCAATAATATTTTGTTGTCGAGTACCAATTTCTATTTGATACAACCTTAAGTGATAAAATCTGTGAGTGACTAATATGGAGATAATATATAGTTATGTTTTTCTCTTTTAAAAACAAGCTATTACGCTTGTAAATTGCGACAATGGTTATCTACCGCTGTGGATGAGGGAAGGGCAGATACCATTTTTATCCACCATGTCATACAATATTTCATAACTGATTGCAATGCAACCCCATCAGTGTTCTATTGGTAAGAATTCTCTCATCAAGTGTGAAGAATTTCTTCTAAGGTCAAGCCAAAGACTAAAAAATAGGTACTTGCTGCAGCAGGTAGGAATGAGCCAGGAATGACTAGTGTATGATATTGAACAACAATAGTATACCTCACAGCTGTCTATGAAGGTTTTCTATTGGACCATATATAGTCACATGACCTCAGACAAAGAATGACTAGGGTGTGATATTGAACAACAATATTATACCTCACTGTCTATGGATGTTTTCTATTGGACCATATATAGTCACATGACCTCAGACAAAGAATGATTAGGGTGTGATATTGAACAACAATATTATACCTCACTGTCTATGGATGTTTTCTATTGGATCATATATAGTCACAATACCTCAGACAGTTATTGATGTCCACCTTGAATAATACATCCTTGTAAGGTAATTTTCTACTGCAAACTGTTACTACAGTGATCAAACATTGTTAAATCATATTAAACACCATTTGGTCTATGTAGATGACATCAAAATATGAAATTTGTAATATAATTAATTTCTTGCCACGATATAGGTGAAAATCTGCTGCTTGCTAGTTCTAAATCAATTATCATATGCACACTTGTTAATCTAGAAAGCAAATATGTAATGCGACTTCAACTTCATATTGTCATTCATTCTTTAATTGTCTCGGTACATTTGTTTTCTATGCCTTGCTCAAACACCATTAGTTTTCAACCTAACCACTGCCACAAAGAGGTTCTGTCAAGGGAAAATATTTTCAATTTATTAAAAAAAAAAAGTTCTTCCGGGGAAGAATTTCATGTTAGATTATGTGGAAAAGACACTTTCATGATAACTGCGTCCCTGCATTAATCCGGGACATTTGTGAGAGGTAATAATACCCTTTCACATAAAATGACATGGAAGGACAATTAATTGGGTTTATGACATCGCAATTTTTCATTTTTCCACTCACAAATGTTCCGGATGAATGTAGGAATGCAGTTATCGTGAAAGGGTCAATTAAATAATTTAAATATTTTGACACGTCAACCTTCATTCATTTTTAACACCACTGAAATTATTGAAATTCATAGTGCTTGTGAAATCTTTGGTTTATTGCATCTATTTGCCATATTATTTGTGTCTTTAAAAAAATAATATCAAGGAAAACAGGAATTCAAAAATTCTGGTTTGCCAAATTTTTGTTGTCAGTATTAAATCACAGAAAAGTGACATAGAAGTGTCACTTTTTTTCTTTTGTGGTATTTCAAATGTTAATTAGTCTATGTTTGATCATAACAGTATTTTCCCTAAATTTTGCCCTCAACAGAACCTCTACTTAGTGCCTTAATCAAACTAAACAAAGCCGTCCAATGCAGCAAGAGTTAATTCCCTTGTAACTGCCATTATTGTATGCCCTCAAGTTCAAAATTTATGCATGAATGAATAAAGAATCTTTGTACAAACATTTTTATGCAGCTTTGATTTTTAAAAATATTTGTACTGAATTTAAAAATAAAAGAAAAAAAATCTTTCTGTTTATTTGTCCATAGTTTGTACCATCCCACCAATCTGCTCTACAGAGTTATCTGTTCTTGTTCTCTCTTCCTCTCCGTCAATGTTTCACATTTTACAAGATTCTTGTAAAGATAAGAAAGGGGATAAACTGAGAAAATTCATTGTGGACATGGTTTCATTTTTTGCATTTATAATATTTTGAAATAAGTATCATATTGAGTTTGTAGAGTGTAATTAAGGACCATATACTTGTGAAGAGATTACCATACTGCTAGGAAATATCACAGAGAACCAAAATTGAGAAACACATTGGTTGTGTAATTGTTAGGTGTGTTGTTCACCTCTAGTGTGGTAGATCCAAAGACAAAAGGACTATAAAATTGGTATGTGTTGCCCCTGCTAAGTATGCAGCATTAAGAAGTTAGATCTAAGACTTGTTGTCTAGGATAATGTGTTGGAGTGGAGTGACATGTCTTCCTGTCGACTGTTTCAGTGATCTAGCACTATAAAATCCAACTCAGTGTGTTGGTCTAGTACAAAGCGAACCTCATCATCATCTCAGTGCAAGTTAACTTGTTCTGGTCATGATATAGCTGGAGAAACTGCTGAGTTGGTGTTAAACTATATATTACTCATTCCATAGTTTGTACCATACTGCTAGGAGATATCACAGAGAACCAAAATTGAGAAACAGATTGGTTATGTAATGGTTAGGTGTGTTGTTCACCTTTAGTGTGTTAGATCCAAAGACAAAAGGACTACAATTGGTATGTGTTGCCTCTGCTAAGTATGCAGCATTAAGAAGTTAGATCTAAGACTTGTTTCAGAATCAGGGTAATGTGTCTGAGTGAAGTGACATGTCTACCTGCCGACTGGTTTAGTGATCTAGCACTATAAAAGCAGGGATGATTTTTGTCAGTTATTTAACTGATTTCAGCTATTTTAATTTTACTTTGGAGAGAAAATGCTGAAAGTTGCTGGACACCATCAGAACAGGTCAAAAATGGACCATTTGAAAGGGGGGGTGTAGATGGTTT
>MJUT01028620.1:161968-190448 GCA_002080005.1 Gigantidas platifrons | reverse complement strand
TTTTTCATTGATTTTCAGTTACCGGTATTTTATTTTCTAACCAGAATCATCCGTGTAAAAGTCTCATTAAATATGTTTTGTCTAGGACAAAGCTGACACGATATAGATGGGGAAAATGCTCACTTGGGGTTAAGTAACAATTGTTGATTCAAATTTGGGATACATTTTAGTATCAAAATGATGTGTGTGGTTATAATTATGGTGTTTAACACCACTTTCAACAATGTTTCAGTTTTATTATTGGAGGAAGCCGGAGTACATGTACAGAGAAAACCACCGACCTTTCGCAAGTCACTCACAAACTTTATCACATAATGTTTAATCGTGTACGCCTCGCCATGAACGGGATTCGAACTCACAACTTAATTGAGTGGTGATAGGCACTGATTGCATAGGTTCATGTAGTTGTAAATCCAATTACCATATGATCACAACCGTGGCCACCCCCTTCTACCAAAAGGACAAACCCAATACAATTATTGCCGGTAATTCCGCACACAAGATATGGTCCGAATTGGACGGTACCCTCCAGCATTGTACGATATATGCAAGAAAAGATGGTTTGATATGTGGAGTCTCCCATTGTTCTTAGATGCACATTGTTTGCACTGATTTGAATTATGCATGATGTTTCTTTTATTTGCAAAGCTCGGTAGGAATTCCAACACTGTACAATCGGAGTTATCTCCCATTGTGCAGTGGATGGAATTTGGGCCGAGCCCAGTAACAGTATTACTGAATCAGAATCATTTTCAATACTGTGTACTGCCTTATATTTTCTTTATTATTATTGTTTATTGCATTATTAACTTTATTTGATGTTTGATTGTTATGCTCATATGGGCCGATAATTCGAAAAATAAAAGTCTTAGTCTTGTATACAAACCAGTACAGAAGAATGAAAACTCTGACTTCACAAAATCCAATCGGAAATGGGAATTGAGAGCGTAATGAGTGGAGAGTGTCGGAGCATGATCAGGCGTGGGTTACCGACAATGGGAGCACTCCTAGTTCTGTTTTTACAATATCTGATCATTCCATACCCGAAAATCGTGGCAACAGTGGTTCAGACAGGACTACTTTAGTCAATAATGTGTCATAATTTCAATCTTAAGTTTAAACAGTGAAGTTCAACGATTCTATCAACCGATGATCTATATCTTTATGTGATTTCATGAAAATTCTTTGCTATAGTTCGTTTGTCGTAATAAAAATGTTGTCCTTTCCCCATTCATGACTTATCACCGAATTTGTAACCAGGATAATACGACGGGTGTCATTAGTGAAGCATGCACTGATCTAGGAACTATAAATGTCGATAAAAAAATATAATAAACCACGTCAGTGTCAAAGCACTAACTACTAGGTGGGACGATGCTCTCGGGGATTGTTGTACGCGCGCGACGTGCACGAGTGAGAGGAAAACCAATGTAAGGTCGACGAGCTCGCAGACCAAGCTCGCGCAATCGGTTTCTCACAGTTTTTGGGTGAATGTGGCGATTATGATTGCCTACCGTAGTTAAAGCGGTTTCAGTGGCAGTAACGTGGCGATTTCTCTGTGTCACATGATACCTTTCACGGGTGAGTAACTTTAGACACCGATTTTAGTGCACACTGACCAAGCCACTCGTCTGCCCAGTTTTCGTAATTTTACGTCACGCGGTTAAAAAAATAGGAGCATATTATGTTACCCTGCGTATCTTTTTCCCTTCAGTAATATGAAACCACATTTAAACAAAAAATCTTCATTTCTTATCCAATTTCAATAAAATTTTCACCAATATTATTTAGTTTTATTGTTTATTTGGACATAATCTGCAGTTTTAAAGAATCAGCAAGGTAAATTTTAATGTAATAGTTAATACTTAGGTATATGGAATTGTGACACAAAAAATTAAAGTTTGTGATTACACTGTCGTGTACCCGAGTAGGTCGGTCTTTTCAAGATGGCGACACAGCCAAAAGAAAAAAGATAGGTCTCTAATTTAAGCACGTTTCAAGCCATTTATTCGAAGGATCCAGCCTAAACACATTGTTAACACAACAGTCTGATTACAGGGAACCCTCGATCTTCCCAATTTTGCATCTTGACCAGACCCATTTTGTACATTTCGTTTGAAACCTTTCTCAATTTGTGGCACGATGATCAACCCCCCAAAAAAACACGTTTTCTCTCTTTTCCCGTGGCTCATGTCGGCAATGTCATACCCAGGTAGTATCTTCCTGGCTTGGGAGGGCTCCGCATTACGTTTATTATGTGGAAAGTGATGAAAAACTGGAAATATCAGTCGTGGAAAGTTTGTTTACGTCTAGGATCAGACACGGTCTTTTTTCGTTAAATTTGTTCGGGAGTGGACATGATATTTGACGTAATTTTGGTTGGGATCGGTCTAAAATTGGTAGGGATCGGTCATGAATATTGGAATCATGAGATGGAACATACGATGACAATTATCAGAGTTAATATAAAGTTAATATAGTTATACTTAATATGTCACTAAACGTATCGAGAAATCAAGATATTAAATCAAATGGCATTTTTGTAGGTACAAGTGCTACTATTGAGCATATGAAGCTGCCCTACCTCAGATCATAATTGAACATTGTTGTACCTGTCATAAATACGAAAAATTGAAAGATAAAGGCATTAGAGTTGAATCCGACAGTGCAAATAAAAAAAAATCAGAAAAGGAATGCAAATAGAACATCAGAAAAAGAATGCAAATATTAAAAAAAAAATAAACAAAAACAACAAAAAACCAGAAAAAGAATGCAAATAAAACATCAGGAATATAATGCAAATAAAACATCAGAAAAAGAATGCAAAATAAAAGCAACGGGTGTGTGAAATGCGTGAACGCCAAAGGGAAAAGACAAGCGCCCGGTTTCATAAAACTTCCCAGGCCAGGCGCATCGACTGGGTAAGCGGCTCCTGCATTAGCCTAATCATATATAGAAAACAAATATTATGATATGGTTACCCTTATGATATCTACCTATTATCGTGGACCATTGGATTTCCACACCTTCAATAGTTGAAAAGGAGATTTTAACGCGCTTACCAAAGCTCATCTTTTGAAAATCTCATTTTAATTATTTCAGGTGCAGAGATCCAGTAAGGCACTCGAAACAAAAAGAGAAACTAACTAGGAAGCTCTTGAATTAACTTTGAATACTGTGTAGCATCACCACCGGATATAGGTACCCTCGAAGCGGGTGGAAAAACAAACGTGAAGTCAGGTAAGGTCGATTTCTTCTTATTTTTATTATATTCTACGTTTTGCTGACAAGTAAAATGTTGTGATATTGATTTCTAATAATGTCGCTACTATTTAAGGCTGATTATGATCCGTAATTGGCTTTCTATCTCTTCAAATCGTTAGAATCGGACCGGGTGGTACCTGTTCAAAGAAGCATGTGACCAGTTCAAAGTTGTAAAAAATACCTTCAACTATTCATTTGACGTTTTTGTAGAACAAAGTTTTATCATATTTAAGCTTGAACAACACTTTATTTCGAAATAAATTATTATTTTCACAGAGAAATTCATGTAAATAAAGCGGATAAATTGTACGGCGAATAGTTGTTTACTGTACGGGGAATAGTTTTTTACTGTACGGGGAATAGATACGTTTTGCTTTTCAATGTGTACGCCGTACATTGTTTTTAAAAACAATATCTATTCGCCGTATATCCGGTGGTGATGCTACACAGTGTTGAAGGAGAATGCATTTTGATAAAGAAAGAAAACCCATAAATTCATGTTACTACAGAAGTACTGAGTTGGTTCAACCATTAAGAACAACTATAAACAATATTTTATTACACTTGAGAAATTATATTAATGGAAATAATGAAAAGTGGTGTTTGGAAATGAAATAATGTAGGTTGTGTGTAACTTCTCGATATTATAAATTTTCAAAAATCATTGTTTTCTGCACATATATAATATTGGAATGGTTTAGAAGTCGAAAAATTCGTGACCGATCCCTATCAAAATTTAGACCGATCCCAATCAAAATTACGTCAAATATCATGTCCACTCCCGAACAAATTTAGCGAAAAAAGACCGTGTCCGATCCTAGACGTAAACAAACTTTCGGCGACTGATATTTCCAGTTTTTCATCACTTTCCACATAATAAACGTAATGCGGAGCCCTCCCAAGCCAGGAAGTTGCTGTCTGGGTATGACATTGCCAACATGAGCCACGGGAATAGAGAGAAAACGTGTTTTTTTTGGGGTTGATCATCGTGCCACAAATCGAGAAAGGTTTCAAACGAAATGTACAAAATGGGTCTGGCCAAGATGCAAAATTGGCAAGATCGAGGGTTCCCTGTAATCAGACTGTTGTGTTAACAATGCGTTTAGACTGGATCCTTCGATTAAATGGCTTGAAACGTGCTTAAATTAGAGACCTATCTTTTTTTCTTTTGGCTGTGTCGCCATCTTGAAAAGACCGATCCTACTCGGGTACACGACAGTGGATTAAACCATTGATGATTTTAAAACTGCACCTAAAATATGTCCAAATAAACAGTAAAACTGTACATGTATAATATTCTGTGTTTAATGGTGAAAATTTCGTTTGAAATTGTATAAGAAATGAGTTAAAAAAAAAAAATTTTTAAACGTGGTTTTAAGTGACGAATAATGATGTTCACTAACTGCATTTCATAGTCAACATCATCATTTTGGTTTTATATCTGGTATCATGTTATCATCCAAGTACATTATCTTTTGGATTTGTAAAATTGCAAATTGTAATGTTATTAAAATACTTAAATACAATGTATTATGGAAGTCTTCATTGGAAATCTTTGTAACTCTAACAGCCAAGGGCAGTAAGAACTACTGATATACATGTACATATGGAACTTTCTTTAATAGTAAACTTTTGAATTTCATACAAAAATCTTAATATTATCCAGTGACAGGATTGAATCGAAGTTACAGCTATTTTATGGTCACCTTGTACCTGATATCAGTTGATCAATATCTTTTAAATATTTTAAGGCTATTGGCTAAACTGCATCTGTTTATCGTCCCCTCGCTTTTGGGGTATTGTCCTTAAGAGGTGTTCCTGTCCGTTTTTTAGTATTCGGATGAATTGCAGTTCGTATGCGCTTTGGCTTATGAGGCCACAGGCTGGGTCTTTTTCGGGTCATTGCATCATCTGGAAAAAAGAGAGAGAATTTAATTTAAAATGATATGTTAAAATTGTTTTATTTGGTGTGACAAAATATCATATTCCTGACTGAGCAGCTTTTTGTGACAGCAGTTGTACTCTCTCTCTAGGACGTCATTTGAGGGTGGAGTTGAGTCACGGGGTTAGTTCAGTCACTGGCTATTACTTGCGTTTGAAGTCAGGTATGCAACAGTGTGCAGTCTCTAATTTAGTTTTTCAAAAGGATCTAGTATCATACGCGACTTTAATCAGCATCGATATTGCGGACTTTATATTTGACGTCAAATGTAAGTATGAGCCAGTGTCTTATCTTACTCCATCGAAAAACGAACCCAACTCCACCCTATCAAAACGATCTAAATGGAAGACCTCATGATATCTTTACGGTGAAATAAGTTGTTGTCGTAAATGAAACAACACAAAAGTTCAGTGTGTTCTGGGAATAATAAACAAATTATTCTATTAGTCCCAGGTGTGTCTTATCGTGTTGGAAAGGGAATACACATAAGAGGATGTAGTTTTAATGCTAAATGATGAAAATTTTACTGAAATTACACAGGTAATATTCATACAATCTTATGTTACTTTTTCTTTATTTTGACTTGTTCGTGTCAATATTCATACAATCTTATGTTACGCATGTTAACATAAGATTGTATGAATATTGACACGAACAAGTTAAAATAAGATAAGATTGTATGAATATTGACACGAACAAGTTAAAATAAGGAAAAAGAGATGAAATAATAAAGAAATAAAGAAATTTTATTGAAAATAAATTTGTTAACAGAAAGTTAGAAAAAAATGGGGTGGCAAGTGCGTGCTATGAGCACCTGTGTGAAATTGGATAAGAAATTACTTCACACTTTTTTTTAAATTGTGGTTTCATATGAAATATATAGGAACAAATCACAGGTGACAAATAATTATGTCCACTACCTGAAAATTGTTGTAAATAAAACAATTAACACACAATTTTAGTGTGTCTTATCGTGTTGGAAAGGGAATACACATAACAGGATGTAGTTTAAATACTAAATGTAAACCATTGTGAACGTTAAAAGGGTAGAACAGCTGCAATAAATTTACCATTTTTTGCAAATTTGATCTCTGTCCCCTCTTACTGGCTACACGGACTTCTCTGTCCCCATACGACACATCGTAATTTTGAGCCGAAAAAGATTATTGACACATTATGCTGCCGTAATGAATATAAATCATTATTGCCCCCGTTCATACCTGTTAACCTCAGAGATTGTGTATGTGGGAGATCTCCCACATTCCAACTATTTAATGTGGGAGATTTTGCGTGACGAACTTTTTCACACTAAAATTTTTAGATTAAAGCAAACAAAATTTACTGTACAACTTTTATTGTTGTTGCTGAGCAACATTACTTCAAACCACTTTGGTAGGACAATACAGCTTGTTTTGCTGATCTTAGAACATAATCACTTGGTTCGTACTCATAACACAACAAGTTTTGATTTTGCTTTGCACATAATAAAGAACAAAGTGTGTCATTGTTCAACTCAGATCTCGTATCTGTCTGGATTTTTTTTAACATAGAAAAAATTCTCTCTGGGTCTGCATTTTTAAGATTGGTTGATTTCCTTGTTGAAGCAACTGCTTTTTTGTGTGAATCTCCATCAGCATGTCTTTTAATATCATATACACCACCATGGCTGACACTAAAATTTGTAGAACAAAGTTTGCAAAATGCCATATCATTCCCTAAAGATCTTCAAACGGGCCGTTTTGGACACACTATATGACAACAGTGACCACTGTGTAATGCTGTATGTAAGGCGTAATCGTACAGAAAACACCGGGGAATTCCTATTTTGAGGACCGTCCCCACATTGTGTTTGAGTGTTTGACTATTTCCATGACAACTTGCGCATGCAAAATGGGTTCAATATCTTCCTGAATGATCACAGTGTTCCGCTGGATATATTTTTACACTTACCCAATTACTGAACCCAATTTGCAAAATTATACCAACTAACCTCGTTCTCGTCGCTTCGGATCTCTGTCCCCGGACTATGTTCATCTCCGTCCCCGAATGTGGCATTGGACACGGTGGTTTAAATAATATCTAAAACTTTTACTCAAAAATCCTTGCAAAAACACACGATCTTTTTAACTTTACCGGCGAAATATTTTTTTTTCACATTTGTTTTTATTATAATTCATCGTAAAAAAAACAATATCTTTTAAAGATCAACATCAAAAACCATGTGTCCAAGCTCATACACAATTGTTTATCATATAATTAGCTCACATCTAATTGTCATTGTTTACCTGTTCGATGTTGATTAATCAACATGTATTAATCACCACGTGATTATCTTTGTAGTAGGCGCGTGCCAACAAAAATGCAAATATCGTCGTTAATTTTAAACTTGTTATTATAAAAATTGACCATATAAGATTTGTTTAAACTGACAATTCATTTGCAACCTTCTTTGTGCACATAGGACGTCTCTATTATGTCCTTATTGCACCTTTATTGTTCTTAGTGCACTAAGGAGGTCCTTTGCGGTATTTCTACGGACCCTAATTCGACCAGTAAAAATGACAACAAAAATGTAGCTTTATACGATTTTGGCTATCCCGTTAAACAAAAACTACATTTTTTTTCACAGGAACAAAACCTTTATTAACAATTAAAAAAAAAAATATTATGCATCCCGCTTTCGGCTATCCTTTTCAACTCCTAAACTATTATTTCGTGTTCCAAAATCTTTTGTAGCCTCGAGCATAGGAATATAATTTTCTAAATCTTCACTTTTCGCTGCAAGAATGCTTAATGTTTTGAACCGATTTTTTTTAATGGAATAATTTTAATAGTAAATTTCACATTTTAATGTAAAAGTTACTTTAAATAATTCATCTGAATATTTGTTTTCAGATAAACTAATGAATTCAATTCTTACCTAAAAAATGCATTTTACATGTTATATCAGTACAATATATGACCAGAGACATATTATTTTTATATGTTTCTGATATTAAAGGGTTATCGAAAGCTAGATCATAATTAATTTAAATTACAGATTCTAGTAATCGAACCTGATTATGACTGGTATGTTGCATAGTTCCAGAGAAAATATAGGTACCAGTCGAAAAATAATTACAGAGTTATCGAACCTAATTATGACCGTAATAGTTGCATATGTCAACCACAGAACACAATTTTTAACATGACAAATCATCCTCTTTAGGTTAGAACAAGTATGATGTCCGATGATTCTGTACTATAGGCCGGAACATCAATTTAATAAAACGCCAAGACCTTGTTGCATAAGAGTACATTTGTAGTTTTCTTGCATAGAGCGAACGTGAGGTTATTTTTACACTCTTTGTCTGACATACGAATTTGACCTTTATGTACGTCTGAAAATTAACCCAAAATAATTTTAGAATTATATTTTAGCCGACAGTTTTTGCCCCCCCCCCTCCCCCTTCTATAGGATTCGAACGCACACTATTGATCCACTGCAGCATCAATCGCAAACCAGGGAGCCGAGTTGTCAAGATAGTTGGACTCTGATCGCAAGCATGACATCACATCACTGAATGCGAGTTCGTAACCTCACAGTCGCTTGAATTTCAATGATTTAAATAAAGAAAGAGTAAAAAAAATATTGTATATATATAGTATATAGGGGAAGTTATGAAATGCATTTTTGCACCAAAATGTAAACAATCGTCATTAGGCCTAAACGGACGAAAAGTGATACGCTTCGTGGATATTTTTCTACACTGGACATGTTTTTTTATTCATCCGTATTGTAAGAACCTTCATTCCGAGCATTTTACAAACGTATGGGCCATTTTTTCAATGACGTTCAGCATCTGAGTTTGTTACAGTCGCCATGGTGGTACTCTTCAGCAGTGAATGAAAAGTTTTTTAATTTCGAGTCAACAACAGCAATTTTCCGGATCAGGACAAGACATCAAGGGACTCAAAATATCTAGCACATAGGTAAAGTTGTGTACCCCTACTTAATATGTATGCAGAAGCAAGGTTTTGCTGTGTTTTTCTTACCATGAAACAAGCTATAAACATCATCATCGAATTTTGGTGTCATTTTTATATTTTGCGCCATTTCAACTTTGTAGATTATCTCCCCTTATATTTGTGCAAGTGAAACATTGAACAGTCAAATATTGCTTTCTAAATTTCTCAAATGATCTAATTAATCGATTAAAATTCATATGAAGTGATTACCGCTAAATTTATGATTTTACAGATGCTTTGAAATAGTATTTCTCATCCACTGCTGAAGAGTACCACCATGGCGACTGTAACAAACTCAGATGCTGAACGTCAGTGAAAAAATGGCCCATACGTTTGTAAAATGCTCGGAATGAAGGTTCTTACAATACGGATGAATAAAAAAACATGTCTAGTGTAGAAAAATATCCACGAAGCGTATCACTTTGCGTCTGTTTAGGCATAATGACGATTGTTTACATTTTGGCGCAAAAATGCATTTCATAACTTCCCCTATATACTATATATATATGCAATATTTTTTTTACTCTTCCTTTATTTAAATCATTGAAATTCAAGCGACTGTGGTAACCTCAAGCTTAGAGATTTCAAGAAAATTGCTCAAGGTCGTGGGTTTCACGCCTGGGGACATCGGGGTCGTGATCGTATGGTAGTTGGATTTACAACTACCTGTGAAACTCATGGTTGGGTGTACTCGATACAACATCATGTGATAAAGCTTGACAGTGACTTGCGGCAGATCGGTGATTTCATCCAGGTACTCCGGTTTCCTCCACCAATAAAACTGACCGTCACGATATATAACTGAATTATTGTTGAAAGTGGCGTTAGACACCTTAACCCTAGCCATCCACTCTCGCTTCGCATTGACTGTTCGCTCATTTCTCCCCCAATAAGTCTGGTAGTCTCTCGCTTCGCATTGACTGTTCGCTCATTTCTCCCCCAATAAGTCTGGTAGTCACGATATAGCTGAAAAAATGGCTGACATCTAATCAAATAAAAACGTTGATATCTAATTTAGTGCACACTACGCGTGTGTGGAACAACCTTCGTCGGGTATGAGGGACCCGGATGTTCTCAGTGAGTTAGGTTGTTGGATCTAACATCTCATACAAGCTTATCATCAATACGGCGTAGGTTCGCGCCCGGCTTTGTTAATGACAAAAAGGTTGCACTCGATTCGCAGCCGCAAGTGATACAGTTTACCAGTTGCAGGCCCAGGGTCGGTGGTTCTCTCCGGGTACTCCAACACTAAAACTGGTCGCCATGATATAGTTGAAATATTGTTGAAAGTGGCGTTAAACACCAAAAATTCAAAATTCATCAGGTATGCTCAAAGCCAAATAATTTAAAAATCTTTGGAAGCAAGAACACCAAAAGACCTTTGAAACAGAATAGTCAAAATCAACCAATGTCAAAAATGACATTTCTCATCTATGTTTCTACGTGGATGTTGCTCAAAAAGCTTATTATCTAAGTTTAATTGTGAGACTTATTGTACATACACCTTTATAAAATGCTATTCGCAAAGTATTTATCATATACCTACCGTTCAGTCCTTCAGACACCTTTATATTTGCTAAAAATATAGACACTGTGATTTTTGAACTAGTATGTCTATCAGATATTATTTTCAGTATTATAGCGGACCCTTTAGGGGCGCATGAGCAAAACCCCCAGTTTTCAGCAAAGTTCGTGTTGCTCGATCTTTAGTTATCTGTGTAGTGTGTTGTAGATAGGTGTTTGTCATTTTGAGTTTTTCTTTTGCCATTGTGTTGTCTTTCCTTCTACGATTTACGGAATCTGATTACCCATTTGGTATCGTCAAGCTCTCCTTGTCTATTTTCTTTTGGCCATTGTGTTGTCTATCCTTCTTCGATATACATGTATGGATTCTGGTTACCCCTTTGATATCTTCAAACTCTTTTCACTGTAGTTGTGAATCCAAACTTATTTTGATGATGCATTTTAACTTCTGGTCTCTCATGTAGACCATTAATTTCTTTGAATATTTATGACTAATTGATATAGTATCAATTGTGATTTTATTTATCAATATGACCAACATATTTCATCTGCTTAGCAAGTAGTCGTTTAACTACGAACCTTCACGGATCCTATCCTAATCCTATAACCATATGACCAGGAAAATCAGGCTAACTGCGGCCACCAACGATGAAAATGAGCAGAGGTGGATCGTATTCTGCGACTGGCGAGGATGACTATTGGGGTGGAATAACAATATGCCTCAGTTTAAAATGGTGTGTACAAATGACATTTTTAACATATACCAAGGCACTAAAAAGCTTTATTTTGCAAAATTTATGAAAACATATACAAATTCACATTTGTTTAAATCAACTACAACCGTTTATTTTAAATTATTATCAAATTGTTGCACATTTGACAAAAACAAATTAACATGCTAAAACGTATAAGAATTGGTTGAAGAGAACCATGTCGATTGGGAATCGCCGGTTGAATCCATTTACGGAGATCAGCCGAGTTTTGACGAGAATATCCGAAACTTAGCAAGTCGACAACCAAAACCCAAGTTATAAAATAAAAACCAAGTAGTTTGGCTTTATGGTCTAAGCTATAAAATAAGGTTCACTAACCACTTACAACAAAACGTCTGTGTACAGGTTACTAAAAAAAATAAGTTACGAAAAAAGCAAAAATAACAAGTTACGTATTTGGACTAGATTGAAATAAATTACATGATAAAAATAGAAATTTATGTATTTGGACTAGATTGAAATAAATTACATAAAAAAAATTAGCAAAAAACGTTTGATAAACACGGACGAAAGGAACAAGTTACATTTTGAAAGTGCAATGGTATTTCCTTTTGGTTTTCACACAAACCATTAAAACCGTTTTGTGTCAATTTCACAACACATATATGTTTAATTCTATTTTAAAGCTAACATAACTCAAAACTGGGGAGTAATAAAACTTTCTGTCAGCTCAAAAGAATCAAAATTAAAAATTATCAAACAGAAAACATTAAAAGCGTGCACTGTCTGTGATATGTGTTAAGACAACATTTCTTATTTAAACAAAGACAACCACAACCAACACAAGAACAACAGCTGCTAAATACGTACTTTAAAAATATTGTTAAATTAAAATTAAACTGATTTAGATTAAAATTAACTTTTCACAAGAAGCACCGCCAGCTTTGATAAATGTAATTTTTCAACTTATATTACAGATAAAAAAATGTAGTAAAACAATAATTATTGTTTTAACACATCACATTTTTTTTATCAATTCAAAATTGTGGAAAATGCATATTGATTGTTCAATACTAGAACGTACAGTCCAGATAAAAAAATATAATAAAATGAATTACAAAACGAACAGTGGCGACATTAAAAGGAATCTTGCATAATTCAACACCACAATAAATGTCACTAAAAAGCTGTGTTACTTCCCCTGAAAAAAAGAGTCCATTTTGTACCTAGATATGTTCAACAAATGCTTACTAATTTGACAATGCTTTTTAGACCCACGTGGTTTTTTTGCAGGCCAATAGTTGAGCCAATAGTTGAAATTGTTTTGTATTTTACATATTCTGACTCTTTAGATATTCAATGAGGTCCGACATTCTTTTAGCACCAGCAGTTTCATTTCCTCTTTTCCCGCCTAAAAATATAGCCACCATGACAGCTGTTTTTGATGCTGCTATAAATGCTTGGTACATTTGTTTATCATTTAATGTTTCGCCTTCCTTAAGTTTTCTCTTCAAGGCCATAGTACCGGCATTATCTTCCATATGGCGTAGAAATGTGTAAGGATTGCCATCTATCGTGGTTCCGTGTGTGTAATCACTGCCTTCTTTGTTGTCAATCCATTCGCGTGCCCTTTGGATCTCCTCTGGCATTATGTTAATTCCATCCGTACAAGCCCATTTACTTCCATCATTGCCGTATATCCCAGCGCCTACGCATTCTCCAGGGGCAGAAAGGTCCCTTACACTTATGGCGTATGAATCCCAACCTGACATTTTATATTCTTTGTATTTCTGTAATGAAAAATAAAAACATTATATAGTACACCCAGAAATTTGAAATAACGAATTTGATTTAACATTAGTTTGTTGGGGTTGGGAGTATGTTGTTTAACGCCACTTATATCGTGTCGGTCAGTTTTATTGGTTTAGGAATCCACCGACCTGTCGTAAGTCAGTGACAAACTGTATCACATAATGTTGTATCGAGTACACCTCGCCTGAGCGGGGTTCGAACTCCCAACTTTAGTGGTGATAGGCACCGATTGCAAAGGTAGTTGTCTATCCAACTACCATACGGTCACGACGGCCTCTTCGTTACCATAAGGACAATCTAAAGACAAATACAACCAAACGCTGGGGCAACATAGTATTGTCCAGATTCGATGCATAATGTAACCTTTTATAGCTGTTGACTGTCCTTCATCGCATTACGACTTCTGAATATATTGATTTGATTTGTGGTGTTTAACGCCACTTTCAGCGATATTTCAACTATATCGTGACGACCAGTTTTAGTGGTGGAAGATACGGAGTACCCGGAGAGAACTACCGACCATGGGCAAGCAACTCGTAAACTTTATCACTTGCGGCTGCGAGTCGAGTGCACCTTTTTTTTGTAATTTACAAAGCCGGACGCGAACCCACGCCGTATTGGTGATAGGCTTGTATGAGTTGTTAGCTAATCCAACTACCTATCTCATCGAGCCACCCGGGCCCTACTTCTGAATACGGGGTATACTTACCTTGTCTGAGATATATATGTGCTTTAAAATTGCTTGCTATTTTGCTATTATGAGTGTTTTTTAAACTAATAATTTGCATGTATGCATTTGTTGTTTGTAACTGTTATCTATTTTGGTGCAGTATACATTGTATGTCGCGGGTCAAAAGCTCACTAGAGCTTGTGTTGTACATGTATTTGTTGTTTTGAGGTATCTTATCTTTGTTAGTTTGTCTGTTTACAGTGTATACGTGTAATTGCTAAAGGTACAGTCTTCTGCGATATGAAACCACAGTATCTTGACGTTTAATCTAGCAAACAATCTGTATATTATATATATAAATACACAGATTTTATACAGATTTTTCTCTATTATTTCGCTAGATTAAACGTCCAGATACTGTAATGAAACAAACATATCAAATGTTATATCGAAATATTTTCAATGAGATTTTGTATGTCAAGGATTGTTACCCCGCATTCCAAACTGACGACCTCACGAAAAAACAGTTCCGACTAAAAGTACATGTATCCGCATATACTTTCCATATTGCTTTTGATAGACGAATAAATCATTCCTTAAATGACTGACAAAATAAAATACAAAATGTAATACATTTGCGCAGGCCCAATGAGAGGGTAGTCAGCCGGGGCGGCGCCCATGAGTTATAATTAACGGTCCAGACAAATAAACAAGTAGAAAGCTGTTTTCTAAATCACAATTCATAAATTCATTTTTGTTGTACCGATTCCTTGCTCGTGACACACCGTGGTGGACTTAGTTTGAGTATCATTATTTAGAGAATTGGAGGACTTTCAGGCATAAGTCTACAAGAGTTACGTTTAACAGATCATGTTTGTTTTTTTGGATAGTTTATAACAATTTTAATTGCTAATAGAGACAAAAAGGATCAGACACAAGTTTTACCAACTTACGAAGTCTTCTCATTTGAATTACTAGTACATGTATATAACATATATAATAAGAATTCTGAGAGTATTGCACATAGCAATACATTGTCCCCTAGCGGCCGCAAAAATCAGAGGACCTAAAATATTAGAAGTATCACCTTGCAGTGACTAGATTTTAAATTACAAATTCAAGGGCCAAAACTCTGGCAAAAATCATTCGACCAGAACGAAATTCAAACTTAAACTGTAACTCATCTAGATAAAGCCACATACCAAATATCAAGTCAATATCTCATAGGAGGTAAAAAAAAAGTCCGACAACTTAAAATTTGAACAAAAAATACAAGTTCAAGGGCCATAACTCAGCCAAAAATCATTCGACCGGAACGAAATTCGAACTTAAACTGTAACTCATCTAGATATAGCCACATACCAAATATCAAGTCAATATATCAAAGGACGTCAAAAAAAGTCCGGACAACTTAAAATTTTGAACAAAAAATACAAGTTCAAGGGCCATAACTCAGCTGTAACTCATCTAGATATAGCCACATACTAAATATCAAGTCAATATATCAAAGGACGTCAAAATAAAAGTCAGGACAACTAAAAATTTTAATGTGACGGACAGACGGAACCTAAAACTATAGTCCCCTTCGGCTTTCGCCGGTAGGGGACTAATAACTAGGAAGAACTGTTTTAGATACCTAAAACTTATGTCTCCCCTTAATGCGGCCATCTGTACAACAATAAGTTACACATGAGTTGAGATATACTATTTAAATAACAATTATTTGACCTTGAGGTCAAAGTCCCACGAAGGTCATTACGGTACGCGACACACCACCTGATGGTCATGCACCCACATACCAAATATCATTGCCCTATCTCGAAAGACAAAAATGTTATGGTCCGGACAAGAAAATACTATTTAAAAAACAATTATTTCACCTTGAGGTCAAAGGTCATGCAGACATCTGTACAACAATAAGTTACACATGAGTTGAATGATACTATTTAAAAAACAATTATTTGACCTTGAGGTCAAATGTCAAGGTCCCACGAAAGTCATTACAGTACGCGACACATCGCCTTATGGTCATGCACCCACATACCAATTATCATTGATCTATCTCGAAAGACAAAAAAGTTATGGTCCAGACAAGCTTCGCGGAGAACAAGCGGAAGAAAAAATCAGACTAAAACAATATGTCTCCCTTCGTTCGAAGAGGAGACATAAATATACATATGGAACAGAGCATGCACATCAATGTATGCATACCAGTAACAATTACACATGTCAAAGAGAACAGAAAAAAAAGTAAAAAAAAAACAAACAGATCTTGTTATTTTACATCTGTGCTTGTGTTGTGTCCAAAAACTTTTTCGGATAAAAAAAAAAGTATAATTTGAGCGAGCGAGTGTTTGATTGTTTAACGCCATATGAAAACAATTTCCGTACTACATGTATGATTGTTTAACGCCAAATGAAAACAATTTCCGTACTACATGTATCATGGCGATGATAAGTAACAGGTAATACCTACTTAGTTCGATCTGTCTAGTCCTAGCTCACTGACATAACAGTTAGCGGGTATCCATGTCTCGCTCCACTCGGACTCTTTTGTCCTGAATCCGAGCCAACTAGTCTTTGCTCTTACTATTTAATGCTGTGGAGAAGCAGATCTATTACACCCGATGACAGTAAGCTAATGACTCAATCGATGCCGTCCGTCTAATTTGCAAATAAACTAGAGAAAACCGCAGGGGCAACCAAAAATGGACAATCCAGAGAAACTAGCAACATGGCTATATAAAAACTAATCAAAAGCACAACATAATATGTGATGAACACCACTATACGTAAACAAACACAAATACCGCAAATAAGGCATGAGCCCTCCTACAAACAAATGAATGATTAATGATTTTGATTTTTGGTGTTTAACGCCACTTTCAGCAATATTATGGCGACCAGTTTTAGTGGTGGAGGAAGCCAGAGAACCACAAACCATGGGCAAGCAACTTGAAAACTTTGTCACTTGCGGCTGCAAGTCGAGTGCACCCTCAAACAAATGGAGGTTAAACAACCCGTATCATGTAGATATAGTAAAAAAATGTTGAAATTTAGGACACTTTAATCAATTTCCATATTTAGTAGAGATTTTTCTAATATTTCCAAATGTCAATTGGTTTTAGAGGATGTTGCAATTGATTTTTTTTTCTGAAGCTTATTAAATTGATTCCATCTAAGGAAACGGAATTGTGCAGCCTCTCCGACTGCCAGTCTACATACTCACCCTGCTTTGTCAAATACAATTTGGAACGAAACTACATGCTCACGTGAGGCTGTATCCCTC
This sequence comes from Gigantidas platifrons, assembly GCA_002080005.1. Lineage (NCBI taxonomy): Eukaryota > Metazoa > Mollusca > Bivalvia > Mytilida > Modiolidae > Gigantidas > Gigantidas platifrons. The sequence goes on along the minus strand of MJUT01028620.1, from coordinate 173,226 downwards.
GCCTGCGGTTTAATGTTCAATGAAGTCGGATTTCAATAAGAATTGCCTATGACTGCCGTGTTTAACGTATCGGTACGACATGAGAAATCTTATAGAGGACATTCCATTGATGCTTCCCACAGGCATTTGACCGATGGACCTTAATTTCTCCGTGGTTGCCACGGGGGTACGTATTTTCAGGGCTAGTAACGATGTAGGGCCTCTATTTGTGGGTCCTGGATCCACTCCAATACTGGTTTATTTCTAGTATTGGAGTGGACCCAGGACCCACAAATAGAGGCCCTACATCGTTACTAGCCCTGAAAATACGCACCCCGTGGCAAACACGGGGAAATTAAGGTCCATCGGTCAAATGCCTGTGATGCTTCCTACCAAGTTTTGGTTCATTTGACCTAGCGGTTTCAGAGGAGAAGATCCAAATGTGAAAAGTTAAGACGACGGCCGCCAAGTGATGGCAAAGCTCACTTTAACCAGGTGAGCTAAAAATTTCATTTTTGTTTAATTTCGCCCATTTTATGTCAAAAACAGTAAAAGTAAAACATGCAGTTACATACTAACATTATGCACCTTTCTGAAGGAATATTCTTTAGAAATGCATTATAAAAATCCTCATCCAACACAATAAAACAATAAACAATTTATAACCATATATATGGACACACCCTTTTTGACTTCTTGTTTCTTTTGCGGTCTTACTGACGAAAAAAAACCAACACTTGGTTGTGGACCATCCAATGAACAAGTTTGGTTCCAATTGGCCCAGTGGTTTCAGAGATGATTGAAAAGTAAAATTTTACAGATGACAAACCCTTAATGTTATAACCACTGATGAAATTATGACTATCATAGGATATACCTGGGTGGCCCTGTTGCCATTGTATTGGACACATGCAACATCAGGGTTAGGGTAATGGTGTTTAATGCCACTTTCAGCACTATTTCATGCAACATCAGGATTACAAGTACAAATCAACAGTTGACAAGAAAAAACACAAACAAAAGGAACTATAAAAGCTTTATTATGCAAAGAATTGGTGATAGAATCCTCAGAAATCAAATATATATAGTTACTAGCACTAGCTTACCTTAAACTCAATCAAAAAGTCAGCAATATTTTATTCTAATACCTGAATGAAGATTCTTTGTTAAATATATGATGTTGAAGAATTAGAATAATACTATGAGTACAAAAAAAATGTAAATATCATTAATACAAGTACATAGCTTTATATTCATTTTTCATCATTTAAAAAAAAATTTCAACAAGTTTACAGTGCAGATTTCTGGCTAATAATGTGATTAATTTTGAAGATTTCTTAAAAAACCATGAATAAAAAAAATCATAAATACCATCAGAAATACATGTAGCTTTATATTAAATTTTTCATTTATCATTTTAATTTTTTCCCAACCAGTTTACACTGCAGATTTCTGGCTAATTATATGATTAATTTTGAACCATGAATCATTTTTTTTATATAAATATCATCAGAATTACATGTAACTTTATATTAAATTTTTCATTTTATTATTTTTTTCAACAAGTAAGATAAAAAAAAATAGCACTAATATCAGAATTTGTATATTATAAACAGTTAAAAAAAACATTACAAAACAGCTATCATTTCTTAATGTATTTAAGCATTTGTATTGATTAATACTTTTTGAATTATTTTTTTTTTATATTAAAATGTATTTTTTTCACAATTCAAATGAATCTATATTATCTATATATCAAAGAAATCATGAAAATTTTGCACTTAAAGTTAACCCCAAAATAAAAAAAATTTTAAATTGGAAAATTTGGAAACATGAGAAATCTAACACCTATGGTTAATAAATTTTTTTTAATCAGATCACCAGCTTCATATTAAAAAAAAATACTCATTATAATACACATATTTGTCCATCAGAAACATGTTCACTGCTGTATTTTCAAATATCAGACATAATTCTACCGTATTTATTCAAATAAACCAATTCTGCACAGTTCGGTCATCTCATTATAATTAACAGTGCAACTCACTAATAAAGTGCATTTCATATTTTAAGATTTCATTTTTTTGAGCAATCAATAATACTTTGTGAGGTTATATACAGGTAAACTTATTTCAGCGTCAGTAATGTTAACCCATACACACAGTTGATAACGTTCCTTCTTCCTAAGTCAAATCATATGAAAAACAATTTGCTTTGTGTTTGTTTTGTAACTGGTCTGTATTTAGTTGATTTTGTAATAACATGACACCTCTCAAAATGTGTAGATTGGCTGAATTGAACAGATTATGAAAGAAACAATGTGACTTAGTCGAGTTTGTCTTTGGTTTTTGAGAGGCGAGTTAACCAAGGAATACCAGTTAGTCAAATGAATTATTCAGGAGTACGAAGATTTTCAAATTGGAAGAATGAGCATAATCGACCATGCTTAATGATAATGTATTTTTTTTTTTTTTTAGAAGTAGTGAATTAATATAAAAGAAGGATGTACATTAACAAGTAACTTGAGCTATTTTCTACCATTGCTAAAGCCCCACATTTAAGCAACATCACAAGACACCAAAAATACTTGGGTGTAATAGGCACACTTTGAAGCAAAAACATTAAATGCCACCATTTTCAATATATCAATACTTATTGTAACATGTATTCTGATTGGACCTTAAAATATTGATCAGCACCAATAAACAAATGGTTGACATTGTCATATTACAGCACAGTCCATTTATTTAATAAAGGACTATGCTGGTTGCAGCATTATACTGCATCAATGGTTGATATCAAATATTAAAATTCAACACTGATTCCTCCCAAACTTTTTCCAAACTGAACACATGATTAAATCCAAGACAGAACACTAGAAAAGTTTAATAGTCAGAGCTATTAAGTCCATACTGGATTGCTACAATTTACTTAGTGAGGAAAGAATAATATTCATATAACAGAATTTCAGTTGATACAATACAATGCTTTTTAAATTACATGAAAAGTGTACTATTGACCCATTCTAAGTGAGGACTTTTGTCATGGTGGCCTTATTTTGTCACTGTTCATTTTTAATTTCTAATACAAGTCTTTTGATTTTATCACTGATCAGGTTTTTTTTTTAAAGACAATTCAATTTTTTTTCTGTATTTCTGAATAGCCATTCCCTATTTGTCCTAAAAGTCTTCAAAGTTTAGGTCATTTTCAAAATCTTTAGGCCAATGGCCTAGAAAATACCCCAAACTGAAAACCTGCTGACATCTGCTCCTACCCTTTTCTTGTCAGAAAACAGAAAATTAAGATTATTCAGCACACAACGTTTTTTGCAGTCATATACCATATACAGTTTTTCAATGTCATTTATATCATATCTTCTTAGTTCCACCTGCATTTAGCCTAAAAACCACTGAATTTCTCTTGACCAGAAATTTTCACCCTTATTTAAACCTGACCAGAAATTATTAAATACTTTTAGTTCCTCCTTGTATTTCACCTAAAACCATTGAATTTCTCTTGACCAGAAATGTGCATCCTTTTTTCAGAATTGTCTGTTACTAATTCAAATATTTTGTTTGTGTTTCTACATCACAAAGCAGATTATATGTAAAAACTTAACAATTTGAAAGAAATTAAATTTTTCTTTCATTTGATATCCTTTTAAAGTCAAACAGGCTTATAAAAAATAATATTCACATCCTCTTGACATAGAAAAAACATATGTACAATAACCATAGCAACAGAAACGTCAACATGAAAAAAAGTGGTTTTTTTTGTGACAAAAAAATCATTTTATACAGTAATACTAATAAAATATTTATAAGAAACAACCTCTTTAATAATTAATAACATTAATTCATTCGTATAAATGTATAAAAAAAAAAAAAAAAAAAATATTGGCACCACCCTAGAAAATGAAGGCATTACTATGACATCAATCATTCATCAGATACCATATAACACATATTTTTGGCATGTGCAAAATTTCACAATTTGGAGAACTTTTTTTCTTCATAATTCGGAAAGTTGAAAGATAAAACAAAACAATTTCCACTATTTGGAAAGAACAAATCAAAACATATCTTTTTGGCTTGATCGTTGACATGTTTGCATTTAAGTAAACTTAAGCATTTTATTTTGAAGGCTTTTGTTATGCAAGCTGCCAAAATACACAAATAAATTAAACTTTATGATGAAAATAGCCTGCTATAAGATACTAAGCATACAAATAAGCTAGACATTTTAAATTAAATTTTAAATTTTATATTGGGAGATTTCTTATCCTGTAAAAGGGTTTTACATATAACCAATATATTTACAACAAACTTAATAATGTAATTTTGAGAATTTTATATTTTAAGTCAGGAATGTGTAAAAATAAGACAAGGAATTCAGAATAGTATCTGTCACCACGATAGAATTTACACTTTTTAATGGCAATTTGAAATGGGTAGTTTTTTTTTACCAACTTTTTATATTTTTGAAAGCATTCTTACGTAATAACGTAAACTTCAATAAATCATACTTGTAGCAATTTGGTACAGGTTAAAGGTAAGTGATACTTATCTTCTTCCATAATCTTACTTCAATCTCTCTAGAAACACAAGTACAACAAAATTTTAACCTAAACAAAAATAAACAATTGAAAAAAAAATTACAATTGTAGAAAAATTTACAATTACAATTGTGTAGAAGCACTAACCAGAATTCACTATATCTTTTAATTATAAAGTTTTACATGTTTATGTATAAAAAAACAAAATGTACACATTCTAAAATTCTCATCAAGTCCTGGCCGACTTCAGATCGATAAACGATCGGTGTAGCAAGCGAAACAAAATGGAAGATTACATGTACTTTTCTTTTTATTTAAAGATCATTGCATATACATTGCAACATAAATAAAAATAGTACTTTTTAATCATTTAAAAATGACGCTTCCATCAGGGCATTCCACTCATTTTCAAGTAGGAGGTAATAATCCTAAAGTAGAAGGGAGGATTCTGCAAACCCAGTATGCAAAGGAAAGCAGTATTTTACCTTCACTTTGACATTTTCATTTTTTTAAACAGTAGCCAGGGAAATATGCAATTAGACGAGCAATTTGCCCAGCTGCTGCGGAATGTCCCGTTAGGTCACAACAATATCATCGTATATCACACGTTATCACATAAGATACTGACCAATAAAATTTATTTTGCATTCATTGCCTAGATTTCATCTATTCTTCACAGATTACCACAGGCCCAAAGATCCTTGGCCTGTATATTAACTAAAAAAAAGTTTTAGGTCTTAAATGTCAAAATTCGTTTTTAATGCCTCTTCAGGCTTGAAATCAAAAACTTTATGTGAAGACTGATGACAAAATGTACATACAAAAAAAGAAGGAAATTGTCAAGATATTTATGACTGCATATAGCTATTCGAGTAAAACAATGCAAATTTTTGAATGATTTTTTCCGGACTACGGTAAATGTAGATATTGTGAGTATGCAAGGGAAAATTTTGTCAACAATTTGATGAAAGTTGCAAACAAATAATTTCCACCGATTAATTTACAGGTTAACGATATTTTTCCCATCCCCTGTGTTACAAAATATGACGAAATTGATTTTAAGGATTAAAAAAAATATATTATTGTTATATATTAAGTAATTTATTATATGTCTGTTAATATCAAAAGCTAGAAAATACATACATTAAGAAAAAGATTGGTTATATTTGTACCAAAAATTTGTCACTTTTTCATATTGAACTAATATTGAAGCCCATATGAAAAGAAAAATTTCACAGATATGTTATTCTTAATATATAGGTTCTTAATCATTGTCACAATGTCATTTTTGTTTGATACATGTATGTAAAATTTGTCACTTTTTCATATTGAACTCAAAGCGCATATACAGAAATACTGTATGTGACATGTTCTTAATCATTGTCTCAATCTCAATATTTTTTGGTATGTAAACATCAACAAGATTGATTGATTGGTGTTTAATGCCAAATTTAGCAGTATTACAGCTACATCGTGGCGTTATAAATATTAATAGACAATTCTTGTTAAAAAAAAGTTGAAATTTTTTAATTCATTTGTTTCTAAAAAAAATATGAAAAAATATAATCCTATTTAGATAAATGAAAGCTTCAAGCTTTGGTTTAATCACACAGAGGCTGCAGTAGGCATATAATTTATTTCAATGGTACATAATTTAACATATCATTCAATATAAGATGTAGGTGATGGCGAGATAATTTCACCTTAAAATAGTTTTTCACTGAAAATGCTTGGTATAATCATTCATAGCTAATTGTCAATTGTCTCAAGATATTTACCAGAATTTGTATCTACATGTTTGGTTAATTATCTATAGATAGAACATATAAAGATTACATATTCTGGCCTTTAAGATATTCAACGAGAGCGTTCATTCTTGCTACGCCTTCTACATCGTTGCCTTTTGCTCCGCCTTTAAAAAGAGCTATCATTGCAACAGTTTTTGCTAATTGTAAATATAATTGGTATTTATCTCGGTCATCCAGAGCTTCTATTTCGTCGCCATTTTCGTCTCTCTTGGCCTTCCTTTTAAAAACGTAGGTTTCTGTATCCTCTAAAGATCGTAAAAATGTAAATTTCATTCCACCAATCTCCAATCCAATTCCTTCATTATATTTTTTTCCTCTAACATAGTCAATTGCCGTCTTCATTTCTGCTGGAGCAAACGCTGGCATGCCTTCTGTAATGGCATAGGTGTTGCCGTCCATTCCGTAGATGCCTGAACCTTGACATTCTCCTGCTTTTGAGCAGTCACGAACACTGCATGGATAAGTATCCCACTGTGACATTCTGAAAATAAACAAATCTAAATTAGTATGATTGATTGGTGCTTAAGCAATATTTCAGCTATATCGTGGCGTAGTATGATTTAAACAGTAAAACATTTCCTTGGGTTTCAATAGATATTACAATAAACAGTCTTTGTTTTAATTTTTATTACCTACTTACCCGAATTACAACCTCTCAATTTTTGTTTAACAATAGACAATAACTAGTATAGAGCAAGGTGGATTGAAAAAATATCGAGAGCATGAAGATTGGGGGGTAACTAACAATTGATACTTGCATGCATACGCTTAGATGCCGGTGAAATAGTTCCACCAAAGACATTCCTAAGAGTGATGGGAACTTTCACAGATCTTAATTTTACTATGTGGGGAATGGATGTTATCCAAATTCTAATTTTCATAAAGAAATCATAACTTTCATGCAAAACAAATTTTAAACTAAAATTACTAACAAGATTTATCAACATGCAATTACAAAAATAAGTTATTAGTTTACAATGCAAAAATCAAGGCAAACACTTTATAAATCAAAAGTCAGTAATATGCCTAAAAATGTTAGTCACGACTAAAATCAAGGGAAAAAAATGGCTGGCACTCACTGAGTCACTGGATTTCAAAGGTTAGGGTTATGGTGTTTAATGCCACTTTCAACAATGTTTCAGCTATATCGTGGCAGTCAGTTATATTGGTGGAGGAAACCGGAGTACCCAAAGAAAAACACTGAACTGCCACAAGTCACTGACAAACTTTATCACATAATGTAGTATCAAGTACACCTCGACTGAGTGGAATTCGACTGAAGATCAGTTGGTGTAGCTAATATCTAAGGTCAAAGTCTTAAGTCAATATAGAGAATGGTCATGAATGTCGAACCTTCCTAATTTTTAACCTTTGCAGATTTTCTTCACCTGGACAAAATGTTAAACCTACATTGTAGTTGAGTGGTACCTTTGTGTGTCAGTTGTTAAAACAGTGTAGTGTATTTAACATATTATTTAAATCAATTTAAATTAAAAAAAAAAAACGTTCACTCTTATAATTAGCAGATTATGTGTTTTGAAGTGCATATACAGTAAAAAAAAGAAAAAAACAAAAACACAAGGGAAATATATTCATGTGATAATTATAAAAAGAAAGTTTAAACAAGTGATGATCACCAAACAATTCCACTAATATCAACTAAAACAATTATCATATAACATTGGAAAACCAGATCCTGGCTTAACTTGGGACAGGCATAAAAATGAGGTGGGGTTAAACCCATTTATGGGATCCCAATCCTCCCCTATGTAAGTATGTAATGGACAGGCATAAAAATGAGGCGGGGTTAAACCTGTTTATGGATCCCAATCGTCTCCTATGCAAGTATGTAATGGACTGGCATCAAAATGAGGTGGAGTTAAACCTGTTTATGGGATCTCAATCCATCCCTAATGGCTATGTAAAAATCAACAAGTACTGTTAAGTCTAGAAAAGCATTCATATTTTTAAAACACATTTCATTAATCCACTGCATAAATATTGTTAGTTAACACAAACTACATTGAACAAACAATTTCCAATCTTTTTTTTCGTATAAGGTTGTACATGTTAAATCATGCACAATTAGTCACAACTTCTGGAAGAAAATCTGTGATACATGTATCTACCTAAAAAGTAGGATTTTGTAAGTCAGCTCATTTGTTGAAGTACATTATAAGTCAGCTCATTTGTTCAAGTACATTAATAAGTCAGCTCATTTGTTCAAGTACATTGTAAGTCAGCTAACTTGTTGAAGTACATTATAAGTCAGCTAACTTGTTGAAGTACATTATAAGTCAGCTCATTTGTTCAAGTACATTAATAAGTCAACTCATTTGTTCAAGTACATTGTAAGTCAGCCCACGTGTTACAAGAACATTGCAAGTCAGCTCATTCATTTGTTCATGTACAAAATGTACATTGTAAGTCAGCTCACTTGTTCAAGAACATTGTTAATCAGCTCATTTGTCAGGGATGTCAATAGATTTTGAAGTAGCAGGCAAATTGATGCTTGCTCGTTGGCCTTTATGGCCAAGGGTCTTAAGGCCCCCAGAAGCTCTGGGATAAATGGTGCAAAATCCTGCATTCTAGGCCTCTCCTGCCACTTAATTTCATTATTGAAACTTCATTTTTTTGTACTATTTTTCTCATATTTTCAGCAATTGTTCAAGATAAAAGACCCTTTTTTACTACTTTTGATTATATTGTGACAGTGATTCAGGCACTTCAATTTGTTGACTACAAAGATGTATTAAGATTTTATTTCTTCAATGCAATTTAACTTGAAAAACAGAACAGTTAACAAACTATAAATGTAGTTTAAGTATGGTGATGAAAGTGATTCTGAAGTTTTTTTGAAAAAGCCGTCCAGAGATATTGCAAATCAGGGTTTTGCTATCTTTCCCATGAAGGTCAGAAAATATATCATGAAGGTTAAACATTTTGCATCACTCTTGTTTCGTTTGATAAATGCGAACATTTCTGTAAATGAACAGCCATAATGGTTCAACTGGGCACACCGCCGGTGGCCATTTTATACACTGTACGTCACGTACACGTTTTAGATCATGGTCATTTTACCGATATCTTAAGCGCTTTGGCGATCTAGATCAATGACCTTGACAGGTGGAAACTAGAGGCTCAGCCCACTGAGCCTGTATCGCTCACCTGACAATAGAATGATACTGAAGCAAATTTCAAAGGGAGATAATCATTACCTTAACTGTTTTCTATATTTCTGCATAAAAGATAATGTCTTTGGGCCAGGTGAGCTAAACAATTATGAAAAAAGGGCAATAACTCCTAGACGGGTAATAAGATTTACTTCAAAATTGCAGGGCATGTAGATCTTGACAAGCTGAACATGTTTTCAGTTTACACTTAACATCTATCTCTTATAGTTTTTGAAATATAAGACGAAAAGTATTAAAATTGTAAAAATTTGATGAAAAAAGGGCAATAACTTCAAAATCGGTAATGGGATATACTTCAAAATTGCAGGGTAGGTAGATCGTAACATGCTGCACATTTTTGCAATTTAAACTTAACATCTATCTCTTATAGTTTTTGAAATATAAGACGAAAAGTATCAAATTGTTTTTTAAATTTGATGAAAAAAAGGCAATAACTCCAAAATGGGTAATGACATTTACTTCAAAATTGCAGTATAGGTAGATCTTGACATGCTGCACATTTTTGCAATTTAAACTTAATATCTCTCTCTTATAGTTTTTGAAATAAAGGACGAAAAATATTAAAATTTTAAAAATTTGATGAAAAAAGGGCAATAACTCCAAGATGGATAATCAGATTTACTTCAAAATTGCAGGGTAGGTAGATCTTGCTGTGCTGATCATTTTTACACCACATCAGATTTTTGAGTTATTACCCAAAAACCTGCAATTTTACCATATGTTCTATTTTTAGTAACAGTGGCCATGTTTGTTGGCCGAATGGAAAAAAATGAAGAAGTTTTATAGAGGATCTTACATAGATGCTTCCTGCCAAGTTTGGCTCCATTTGGCCAAGCAGTTTCAGAGGAGAAGATTTTTTTAACATTAGCCAATCAGAAACAAGAATTGCCCTTGGTGGCCATATTTGTTGGAGGAATGGGACGAAATGAAGAAATTTTATAGAGGACCTTATATAGATGCTTTCTGCCAAGTTTGGTTCCATTTGGCCCAGTTGTTTCAGAGGAGTAGATTAAAATATGAAAAAGTTAACGGACGGACGACGGACGCCAAGTGATGGCAATACCTCACATGACCCTTTGGGTCAGGTGAGCTAAAAACATTGGAAAAGCATAGCTGCACTTCTAATCATCTCTGCGAATTTTGAAAATGACTGTAATTGTTTACGATAACAAACATCTCCATTTCATTGAGTTAGAAGACACACGGCCGTTGTTTATTTTATTTAGGCCAAAAAAAAAATATGTGTGTTTCCTATTACATGGAATTCCAAAATAGGGTAGGTACAGTACAGCTCAAGGCATAGTCTGATAAATACCTGGCATTCAATGCCAGGTATTTATTGCTTTGTGATTAACCCATCTCCACAGTATCACCTGTGGTTCCAATATACAACAGGAAATGACTAATGACATGTACAGGTAAAAACCATCACACACAGGTGACTTAATTACCTTTGTATTTTATAAGTTACATGTATATGAAGAATATTTTCAGATGATTGTTTTCATTGAGAATAAGATTGGAAAATTATGCACAAAATAAAAAAAAGTTAGGGCTTATATTGGGAATTACATTAAAAAAATAAAGCATTTGAAACAAATTTCATGTAATGAATTTTCAAAATCCCTTGAAGCTTTCATGTGGACCTTAAATATTTTTGTATTATTAATTTTGTTGGAATAATTATTGGGAAATAGTCAACAAATGTTAATTGTATTATTT
>MJUT01028620.1:136344-161532 GCA_002080005.1 Gigantidas platifrons | reverse complement strand
AAAAAAAACTTAAAACTTTTTTATGCAAGAATATTTTGTCATAAATTTATAATCCATATAAAATTAATTTTTAATTGTTTCCTGTAAATGCTGTAGTGAGTGTCATAAACATGTAAAGAGTTGTTTATTGAACAATATATCTAGTTAGAAAACAATAAATAAAAGATTATCCCAATCCCTTTCCTTCTTAATGTCTCATTTATTTAAATTTTGATTTTTTACATTAAATATATCTTTTAAAAACACCTCTTTCAGAGCTAATTATTTCAGGTATTTTTTTATTTCTTTATATCTATGAAAATCTGTAATTACACAGCCTATTTGTCATAGAAAATTATGCAATTAACATACAGTCATGGAACATAATTATTCGCCACCCGCAATTTTATGCTATATATTTCATATAAAACCACATTTTTCAAAAAAAATTATTGTGAAGTCATGTTTCTAAACAGATTTTGATCATTTTTGCACCAGAAGAAGCAGAAACATTTAAATATTTTTTGTTTATTTTAGCACGATTTTCCATCAGATTGCCTTTATTTTCTTATAATTTAAAGACAAAAATTACTATCAGATAAACAAATAAAATTCAAAGAATTCTGCATGTCTTGAAATAAATTGCATAAAAATCTGCCCAGAGATATCTTTAAAATAATTTTTTGAAAAAAATGTGGGTTTATATGAAATATATAGTAAAAAATCGAGGCTGGTGAATAATTATGTTCCATGACTGTAACTACACAATTATCAATATATTTTGATTTTTTAAATGTATCCAGTAAGGTTTGAATTTTGACAGCAAAACTATATTTAATGTAAGTTAAAATATAACTAAATTATTTTTTAAACTGTGACATGTGTAAATTCATAATTTAAATTTCTGAGCCTCTCATATTTAATTCTTTTTTGTTTAAATGCAAATATTTTTTTCTGCATAAATTGATGCAAATGAAAGGAACATCTACAAAATTATAACTTTATGCATGCTATGCACTGTTTTAAATTTTCAGTTCAATGTCTCTTACAATTTCATGACAAAAAAAACAATAATAATAATTCTCTACTACAAATAATTTACATTTTACAAATATTTTCCTATTTATTCTGATATCTTTTCATAAAGAAATATTCCAAATAATTTCTCAATTGTATTACATTGTACATGCTAGTGTGTTATCAAACACTAACAATTAATAATCATTTCCTGTACATGTATTTTTTACCTGCCCAGGTGAACAGAAAAATTTTACCTGTGGCTTCACCAGAAAATATCTTAATATGATTAATTTATGAGTTGTATATTAGATAACTCCAGTTTTATGAGTTCATGCCAGGTATTGGAGGCATACCTGGCATTTATCAGACTATGCCTTGAGCTGTACTGTAGGTGTTTTTTGTTTGTTTTTTTTTAAAGGGGGGGTGGGGGTTGGCGATTCAATGTATATTGAACGGTATAATAAACGTGTATAAACAGTTGTGATGACCTTTTCATTTCAGCAATGTTTGCTCCTATCAAAAGATTTATGTCTTTGATGAAGTCATTGTTTTTTTATTCTATGCTTTTAATATTGAATTCCTTTGCCGATGAACTGAGACTTGTACATACAAATGTATCATCTTTCCTGAGCCTTAAAGTCCAAACAAAATGCAACTGTACAGTAGTGAATCAGACGATGACAAGAGAATGGATATGAATCAATCATTAATGTACTAGCATTATCACCAAAGCCAACAGTAGATATATACACATTCAGATGTCCCCACAAGGTCTTCAACATGTGAAACCCACACCAATGGCCCCAACAAGAAAGTAAATCCATGGTTTAATACAGCAAAATGAAAATTCATCATAAAGTTACTGAAAATTCTAACGACATGACACAACAATGACCAACAAAATTCAAGACTATGGATTAAACATGATTTATAGATACCTAAGCACCCCCTTCCTGTATAATCAAATATGTATGAAACTAAAAGAATGATCAAACACACTGTAAAAATCAATCCATAATGCATTCAACAGATGTAGAATCTAGGACACAATGGCAAGTCCACTCCATATTGAACTGATAAGACGGGTTAGAAATGTGTCTGAAGACAAATCATACATTTGTACATTGTCAACTACAAAAGCTTACATGTACATATATCGTAATAAAGAAATGAGACAACAAAAGTCTGAACACAGTCAAAGTGAAAAGTCCATTAACAAGTATTAAAGGCAAATTCACCCATGAAACAACTAAGGGACAACTGTTAAATAATCCAGACTAGGTATGGACAATTTCAAGTATTTAAGGTATTACAAGGTGCTGCCATTTAATTTATTTATCCGAACGGCCAACAAACTTGTTGAACAAGTGCGCCGCCATTACGATTTTATAATAAAAGAGACAGTTACGGAAAAAACACGTAGTTTTCCGGAAATTGTCAAAAAAAAGTTTAGGGTTGGGAATTTGGCAGAAAAAAAATAGGGTGGGCAGTGATTGGGATTAAAAAAAAATCAATGGGACTATGGCCCCCTTCCCTTCCTTTTCAATGGGACATTTTTGATATGAATGGGCCATAATGACAACTATGCACCAAAATCCAGTGTGAAAAATAATTTAGAATAAAAACATTTAACAAACTTTAATACATGGGTGGAGGAGATATATAAACTATCTGACAACTCACATCCTTCTGTTTGAATAAATATGATGAAGGACATACGAACTTGAACTTAACACTTTTTTTTAATTCTTGGCATAACCCTTGATCTGGACAAAAAAATCCATCCGATATGCATGATAAACGCTGTGCAATGCATGAACATTCCCATTTCATATTTCCCGGGGAAAGTAAAAAAAAAACACGGGAAAGTGACATGCTGATCGGTATCCGATACTTCCCGCCGGGAAAGTGTTATAAGTCCGTTGTTGCTCGTTGTTGTACTTTACGGTTATCAGATATATCAGTTTTTGAAACTGGTTTACGATTTATTTAAGCCTGAATTCCGTATGTAAAGGTATAAAATTGTATGTACACAAGGTACCAGATATCGATGTTGATTTGTAGTTGAACTTTTCACAATCATTTTGAAATAAAAACTAAATTATAAATTAGATACAGTGATTGGGATTAAATTTTTTTCAATGAGACTATGTCTGTGCAGTCTTGACAGAACGGTTCGGCTGTATGTACGTCTGACTTCATCAGAAAACGAATGCGCGCGTATGACGCGGAGTTTTTATGTGGAAATGCGCCATTTCGTCGGGTAATGCGACTATGGCGCGGGGCGCGTGGTAATCCCAATCACTGGGTGGGTCGGGTAACCGGAAACACACATTTTTTTTTTTTTGGCCTTATCAGTATTAAAATACAACGACCCGAACATATCACAGAATAATTGCCGGTCAACCGGTCGGCATGGATAATATTTTGCCGGTCCGGACTAAAAATTGCCAGTCAGGACCGACGGTCTGGCACATTTCAGTCTTTCCTTGAAGTGAGTGCTGATACTAGATAAATCTTCTCTCATTATTTTTTTTAAAGAGAAAACGTAACCGGCGGTGACAGCTAGAGTTACCGGAGATTTTCGCCGGTTGCCGGCTTCTAATGACATCCCCATTTGTGCAAGAACATTGTAAGTCAGCTCATTTGATCAAGTACATTATAAGTCAGCTCATTTGTTCAAGAACATTGTAAGTCAGCTCACTTGTTCAAATACATTTTAAGTCAGCTAACTTGTTGAAAGAACATTTTAAGTCAGCTCATTGTTCAAGTACATTATATGTCAGCTCACTTGTTCAAGTACACTCCAAGTCAGCTCACTTGTTCATGTGACATTGCATGTCAGCTCACTTGTTCAAGTACACTGTACGTCAGCTCACTTGTTCAAGTACACTGGATGTCAGCTCACTTGTTCAAGTACACTGCAAGTCAGCTCACTTGTTCAAGTACACTGCAAGTCAGCTCACTTGTTCAAGTACAATGGAAGTCAGCTCACTTGTTCAAGTACACTGCAAGTCAGCTCACTTGTTCAAGCACACTGGAAGTCAGCTCACTTGTTCAAGTACACTGCAAGTCAGCTCACTTGTTCAAGTACATTGCATGTCAGCTCACTTGTTCAAGTACACTGCAAGTCAGCTCACTTGTTCAAGTACACTGCAAGTCAGCTCACTTGTTCAAGTACACTGGAAGTCAGCTCACTTGTTCAAGAACACTGTTAGTCGGCTCATTTCAAGTACAAAATATTCTCACCATCTTCCAGTGCATACTGATCGAATAGGGTTAATTTTTATTTTAAATCACACTTTTTTTTTACATGGCATTCAATTTCACTACTAAGTTATGAATCTTAATATAAGCGTTAAAACAATTAAAATTACAATCCATGCTTGTATTGTACTTATAAGCTGTACACAACAACTGTACAATGCATATCCATTCCATGCATTGTACAAACCTACCAAGTTTTCTTCTGTTTAAACCAAGTACACTAAATCTGCCGAGACATCTTGTCAGTTTACACAACTGTTCGACGGGTTCACAACTAAACTTCCACGATTTTTATCAGTTAAATATCAAACATTGAGTGTAACAATTTTTCTTTCTATAATTCGGTCACAACCAAATTATTGTCTGTAGGCCTACATGTACATGACTTGTACATGTATATAATCATCATTGATATTGAATAATTTAATATACGTCATAACATTATTATATGCATATCTTTTATTTATCCAGGGATTTATATAGTACTATATAAATCCCTGACTTATTCATATTTGTGTAATGTATTATAATTATATTGTATTGTCTTGATGCACGCCAATGTATGGTTTACTATCAATAAACTGTTTGAATTTGAAATCTTGAGTGGGAAAATATCGTAATCCACTACATGTAGCACAGGGCCTTGTCACTATCCACGTAAATATACTATCAATGCATAAACATAGACAAGGGTGGACACCTTTTTTTACCCCCACTCGCTTCAAGTCGTGTTTGTTTTTTAAATTCCTTCTAATATATTCAAAACCCTGTTTGGTTCAACTCCCAAGACCTTATTCTTTTCAAAAAATGTCATGACCTCCCCTCGACTACCTATTGTGAAGGCGCAGTGGTCGTTTTTGTCTGGAATTCGCCAGAGTAGAGAACGTCATGGGACACAAAGTGAAAGTAACAGCGCCGCCTATAAAGGTTTTACCATTCGATATTTGGTTTTCTCTCTAGTTATCGTGTTTCTAAGTATAAGGAACTGCGGGAAATCATTCGAAAAAAGCTAAAACACCGAGAGTTCTGAACTTCCGTTTTTATAGGTGGCACTGTTACTTTCACTTTGTGTCCCATGATGTTCTCTACTCGGGCGAATTCCTGACAAAAACGACCACTGCGTCTTCACAAGAGGTAGTCGAGGGGAGGTCATGACATGTTTTTAAAAGAATAAGGTCTTGGGAGTTGAACCAAACAGGGTTTTGAATATATTAGAAGGAATTTAAAAAACAAACACGACTTGAAGCAAGCGGGGGTGAAAAAGGTGTCTGCCCTTGTATATGTTTATGCATTGATAGTATATTTACGTGGATAGTGACAAGGCCCTGTGCATGTAGTAGCAAAAGGAGAATCTATATAAACGATAGTTGGCAAAAATATTTTGCCAGAAGTTGGCTGGTTGGTTTATGGTGTTTAACGTCACTTTCAATGATATTTCAGTTACATTGTGACAGTAAGTTTTATTGGTGGAGGAAACGGGAATACCTGGAGAAAACCACCGACTTGTGAGTCACTACAAAGTTTATCACATAATGTTGTATCGAGTAAACCTCACCATGAACAGGGTTCGAACTCACAACTTTAGGGGTGATTGGCACTGATTACACAGGTAGTTGTAAATCTAACTACCATATGACCATGACCACTACAGCCCCTCCATCTGAATTTTGCAATTTCAAGTTCACTTCTCTGACATAAAATTTTTCTACTTCAGCAAATCACACCTCTACAGAATGATTAGAAGAATACAAAAGGATAACAACAATATATTAAAATCTGTCTTAACGACCACTTACATTTGAATATGACATGTATGTATAACCAAGGATGTATATAAGTGTAGAAGAGTGATATTTTCATCACTTATTAAATTCATATTTAGGATACATTTAATTGTTTGTTATTCTTATAAATAAAATTAATATTAGTATTTGCAAACGATTTATCTAACTTTTTGCAGAGTATTTCTATTAAGGGTTTTACCCTTAGACATTTCTAACTTTACTGTGAGTACCCTTTACTCTAAAGTTCATGTAAATAATTATGGGGGGTTATATTTGAAACGGATTTCATTGATTATTTTCGTCTGGCGGGAAATGTTGATTTCCTCGTGCAAGGCTAGACAGACGAACACTGGACATTGAACGATTTGGTCGTATATAGACTAGACAGAATACTTGATAAAAATTGTCCACAAAAATGACCAACTGAGACAGAATAACACTTGATAACTGACTTGATGTAACTGGTGTATAAGAAAGAATGTAATCATGTAGTCCTGTACCATTATTTTATCACCAAATAAAACACGCTCCACAAGTGTGTTAAATATCAATATATTATTGATTGTGGTAACAAATAAAGAACCTTGACCCTATGATGGAGTTACTTGTTTATGCCCCTAAAAAGGCACGTACTACATAAGTATATCAGAAACTAAATTTATTTGTAATTTTATTGAATCTGCATTTTCTTGCTATGTATGATAACTCTCTGTTAAGATATTTCTTCCTGTTGTATGTTCATTTACATGTTCGTAGGATCTAGTATCTTTACATTGTGTGGAAGACATCAATTTTGTTTTGATATTCCAATAAACAGTCTTAGTCTTAGTCTTATATAAATCCTTGGTATAACTAAACAAGTGGTCACGCCCATCCCCCCTTTTTGGATGAGATATTCGACACTTGTAAGCGACCCATTTATTCGATTTCTTACATTTTGATGAATATATAAAAACAGAAAAACTACAGAAAACAAAAATTATTCGTCTTGTACACGATCTTTCATTGAAAACAGCTAATATTCCCCCAGACATGTGCCCGGAAGTAATTGAGGAAGATATCCCGAATACCTTCAGAACCATTTTTGTGCATCAAATCGGGTAAATAAATATATTTTTACACATTTCTTGTTATATTTTTGTATGAAATTACCTGTTTGATATCTTAGACAATATGGTATTACTGGTTAAATTAATTTAGTTTGGCCTTCTAAAACTTTTGGCCGGTCTTTCAGTTCAATCTCCTGCTTTTCGGAAGTGATAAAAAGGAGGATGACATCACAAACTTCCCACAATTCCCTGCAACATACCGTAATATATCTAAAAATGATATAGAATCGAATCATACTGCTGATTGATACATATAATTTTAATTTAGATTTATAAATACTGTGTAGTGTGACTTTTTATGTCATTTATCATGAAATCTCGCCATCAGGTGTAGACAACATTAGCATATCGTATACCGTAATATTATACAGTGGGTCAACAGTTTTTATATTTCTTAACTGGCACCGTCCCTTGGTTCTCCCTGCTTTCAAGATGACCACCCCATGAAATGAACGACTCATTAATACACTTTTAATCAATATTTTTTTTTATTGTTGGCTTCCATAAGTTCATCCTAATGCCAACAAAGAAAACAGAAATAAAACCTTCTACATAATTATTTATTACTGAGAGGCTACTTGGCTGATCTAAGATATTTAAAGGTCAAACTTTCAGGACTATGTACAGCTGTGTGAATTGCTTCAATCTCCACACAGCACTAGGTCAACAGTTATCATAGATTAGTAGGTGATGATAACCACCCATGTAATTGGCTCAGTGGGGTGTTTGCAAAATTTCACCGGAGGCAATTTCTTGGCATGTACTATTTCTTTATTTTAAGATACATTTTATGTCCTTATCCATTGTTAGAGTGATCAATATACACACCTAAGACTATGGCTCTAAACTAGCGGGGAAAACATTAGTGCTGTTGGTGTTTTTATCCATATTTTTCTCATTGCTTGTTATGTTATGTTATAGAACAATTGCAATAAATGCTCATAATCTATATGATAGACTCAGATCGACGACCGGACTCAAATCGACGTCCACTCCTCAAATCGGCGCCCACTGACGTCATTATCTCAAATCACGGTCCAATTTTAGAATATTCTCAAATCGACGTCCTTTCCAAACTCGCATATCTATAGGCCCGTTTACACGATCAAAGTTTGCCATCAAAAATAATTGTAATGACAGTTTTGTTTTGCGTGTTTTCGTTTTTTCGTTTATTTACCTGTCTCTTAAAGTTGTTGTTTTTTGTTTTGTGTGTTTTTAAAGCATTTCCCCATTCATATTATGTAGGGTTAAGATTAGGTTTAGGATTAGGATTAGGGTTAAGGTTAGGATTATGGTTATGGTTAGGATTAGGGTTAGGATTAGGGTTGGGGGTTAGGTTTAGGGTTAGAGTTAGGGTTAAGGTTAGGCTTAGGCTTAGGCTTAGGGTTAAGGTTGTGGTTAGGATTAGGGTTAGGGTTAGGCTTAGGGCTAGGGTTAGGGTTAAGGTTGGGGTTAGAATTAGGGTTAGGGTTAGGGTTAAGGTTGGGGTTAGGATTAGGGTTAGGGTTAGGGTTAGGCTTATGGCTAGGGCTAAGGTTAGAGTTAGGGTTAAGTTAGGATTAGGGTTAGGTTCCGCTAAAGTAGAATGTACAATGTACTCTGAATCTGGTCTTGTCGCTTTTCCATCATTGTTTCAAAACCATGTCCTAACGGGTGTGACGTCATTTGAAGTATACGTCAGTGACGTAATTGGACGTCGATTTGAGAAAGTGAAAAACGGCCATATATTTGAGAATTGGACGTCGATTAGAGGCTGGACGTCGATCTGAGTCTTACATATATGCCCCCTGTGGGACCTTGATTAGTCAATTAATAAACTTATGACTTATATATGACTTATTACTTATTTCCCAACTATATTTCAATTTTCATGTAAAACCATAATTTAAAAAAAGAACCTTGCCAAGTAATTTCTTACTCGATTTTCATAAAATTTTCAGCATTAAAAATAGAAATAAATATAATTTCTTGTATGTTCTTGATAATTTGTATCAAATCTGACACTAAATAATTAATGTACAGTCTCGCAAAATATGATCAAATAGCGTTGGTTGATTTGATTTGATTTTTGGTGTTTAACGCCATTTTCAACAATATTTCAGCTATACCATGGCGACCAGTTTTAGTGGTGGAGGAAGCCAGAGTACCCGGAAAGAACCACCGACCATGGCCAAGCAACTGGTAAGCTGTATCGCTTGCGGCTGCGAGTCGAGTGCACCTTTTTTTGTAATTTACAAAGCCGGGCGCGAACCCACGCCGTATTGGTGATAGGCTTGTATGAGTTGTTAGATCCAACGACCTAAATCATTGAGCCACCCAGGCCCCAAATAGCGTTGGTGTATTTGAGTTGAACAAGCACATTTGTATACCCCCCCCCCCCCACATGCTTTCTAACAGTTAATTATTGTTCTACATATATATACTGACACATGCACACATATATAATATACCGTCGTTCCAGATCAAAGCTTGACATTGACATTTTACTTTTTGCAGTTAAGACGGTTTATAAAAATCTTACTCAACAACATATATTTTCAGGAATGATTAGCAGTTCCTGTTTCACTAGTGACACCTGTCTTGTTACTGTTAAACCACACGAACATCATAATCTCGTGAACTTCATGTCTCCACTGATCAGAGGCGGATCCAGACATATCCATAAGGGAAAAATGGGGGGTGGGGCGCTTTTTTTGTGAGGAAAAAAAATCGGATTTCAAAACAATTTGCTATAAGAAAAATCAGTAGATACAGAGGCGTCATTCAAAGCGAAAATTACAAAACATGGTAAAAAGAAAAATGACAAGGACGAAATTGGAAAAAAATCTGCTAAAACATGTTTATACCAGTCTATAACTTAGCTCAAAAAGGGATATACGGTCTTCCTGCCAGGCCCTGAATCAGCCTAAGTGGATACATTAATACCGGTATTGCATATTGGTAGTGGTCAACTATTTACAATGATCAGGGGCGGATCCAGGATTTCAAGGTAGGGGGGAGGCGCACTTAAAAAAATCGCGCCGAGCGGAGGGAGGCGCGAAAAATTTTGGGGTATTTCGTGTGAAAAATCACGATTTTACGCAAAAAAAAAAATATCATATTTTTGCGAATTTGGGGGGGGGGGGTGCGCGCCCCCCTTGGATCCGCCCCTGATGATGACATATATTTATTGATTTATTCATTTCCCTTTATCAGCATGGTGTTTATTGTACCAGAGATACTTTTGCATCAGGAGATTGCCATGTCGAGTTTTCCTCTTGTTGACTTTTAAATTGTTATCTAGTCGATGGTTGAGTGAGTAAGTGAGTGATTGTTCATTAACGCCAATATGCCATTTGCCAATTCCCGACTTGATTCTAAAATTATACACTTTTAGCTTTTTATTATTTGAGTTATTTCCCTTATAGAGGACAAACCGGTTCTCGGTCAATGCAAGAGCAACAGAAAGGATTAAGAATTTGAGTATAATTTTCATAAAATTTATAGATAATTGAACCTTGTAAAATAATAGAAGTTAACTTTATAGCAAATAAAAAATTCACCAGTTGTTACAACATTTACATTTTATACAGAGTATGAGAAAAATTTATGTTATTTTGGTTGAATATTGCACGAAATTGACACCTGTGTCCTCTGTAAGGGAAATAACTCAAATAATAAAAATATTAAAAGTGTATAATTTTAGAGTCAAGTCGGGAATTGGCAAATGGAGTATTCAGCAATTTTTCAGCTATATCATGGCAAGAACAAGTTAATTTTCAATGAGATGATGATGAGGTACGCTTTGTACTAGACCAACACGCTTAGTTGGATTTTTATAGTGCTAGCTCACTGAAAAAAAATAGTCCGCGGGTAGACATGTCGCTCCACTCTGACACATTATTCTGATTCCGAGCCAACCAGTCTTTGTTCTTTCTCCTTAATGCTGCGTGCTTCGCGAAGAAGCAACAAATACCAATTTTATAGTGCTTGGCTTGACCCAACCGTGACTCGAACTCACGATCTACCGCAATCGCTAACCATTACGCCATCGATGCGGTTAACGGTGATTGGTGACGTCTATTAATTATGATGATGTGATGCATTGATTTTCAATATTTTTGAAAGAATGTTATAATTTGCTTATTTTCGATCTTGTATATTTATTTGGTGGTGTTTAACTCCACTTTCAATAATATTTCAGTTATATCGTGGTGGTCATTTTTAATTGGTGGAGGAAACCGAAGGACCGGGAGAAAACCACCGACATGTCGCAAGTCACTGACAAACTATATGTTACATATACTTCACCCTGATCGAGATTCGAACTCACAACATCAGTAGTGATAGGTACTGATTGCATATGTAATTGTAAATCCAATTACCATACGATCACGGCCAAGACAGCCCCTCTTTTACATTTAAAATCAATTCATAAATACGAACAAAGTAATAAATAGTTAAAGTTCTATAATTTGATTGCTAAGGTTATCAGTTTAAAGTTAACTTCAAACACAGTGAAATTCTTTATGCAATTTTTCTTTGTAATATAGAGTTAAAACAAATACACATTTCATTAATATTTGACCATAAAGATTAGCATTATAATAAAAGTGACGTAAATCATCTTACCAACGGTCACTGGCGTTTGTTGTGAATTCGTTGTTAAGTAATAGATACAGGAAGTCTTGCAAAGGAAATTATAATAATAAATAAACTAAGATAGTAAGATAATTTACATAAATAAAACCAAGTGTCTCCAAATAACTTCCTAGGAAACTGGGTAAAATTTGGTATAAAAGCGGCACACACCTTGTGTCCAACGCGGTGTTGCGAAATTAAAGGTTTGAAATGTCCATGCACTGCTTTGTTTTGCGAGTATTTATTGCATGCTTCATTCTGCGGTTTGTTGTGCCATAACCCTTACTTGGGATATTCTAGATGAGTGTCGTAGCCATGAACGTCTTGTCCATGCCACTCTATGTCCCATCATTTCTGATGTTAGGTTATAATTTTTCTACCAGAGAAGTTTTTCCTTTGGACATTGTATTGTCTGTCCTTCTTCGATGTACTGCTTCTGATTACCCCTTTATCAAAAAGTCAGTAGGGGCCCGGGTGGCTCAATGAGATAGGTCGTTGTAGGGCCCGGGTGGCACAATGAGTTAGGTCGTTGGATCTAACAACTCATACAAGCCTATCTATCACCAATACAGCGTGGGTTCGCGCCCGGTTTTGTAAATTAGAAAAAAGGGCGCACTCGACTCGCAGCCGCAAGTGATCAAGTTTACCAGTTGCTTGCACATGGTCGGTGGTTCTCTCCGGGTACCCCGGCTTCCTTTCTCCACCACTAATCTGGTCGACATGATATTGCTGAAATATTGTTGAAAGTGGGGTTAAACACCAAAAATCAAAATCAAATAAAAAAGTTAGTTGTTATGATTTGTCTATGACTGAAGTGATGTGGTGTATTGATATATTTGTGTAGCAGGCTGGAGGAGGAGGTCGGATTTGCGCTAAGAGTGAGTGGTTGTTTTTTTTTAACGCGAAATGAGCAATTTTACAGTTTTATCATGGCGCTAACAAGTTACATTTCAATGAGATAATGTCTGCTTTGTACTAGTCCAACATGCTTAGTTGAATTTTATTGTGCTAGTTCTCGAATACAACATTCTATACTCATAGACATGTCGTTCCACTCGGACACTTGACTCCGAAACTCTTTTCTTTTTCTTCGTTATTCTGTGCGCTTAGAGGAGAAGAATCACTGAATACATGTACCAATTTTATAGTCATCGGTTTGACCCGATCGGGTTCGAACCCAAGATCTATCGCACTCGAAGCGAGCACGTTAACCATTATGCCACCGATGCAGTAGAGTGGTGCAGTGAGTAAAGACAAATGTGTATTACAAAGATTTTAAAATATGTATTTGAATTGAAGAGAGACGAAGTTAAAAGTAGTAAAAATATTGTTGTTTATAGCGATGGTGTTTCTAATCTTACTGTTAATTAATCACTGAAAATATACTAAGTAAATATTATAATAAAATGTAAATAACGATTACAACTTCTTTAAAACCAAAGCAAAACAAGGTTTATGATGATACTATCGGGATTAACAAGTCACATGTTCTACACTCTTAATTCAAATACGGTAATTGTAAACAGTATATAGTACGAGTTATCTCTCTTTCCCCAAAACAACTGACGAGTTGGCAAGGGATTTTTTTTGTGCTAACTTTAACACTGTAGTGTTGACCAGAAAACATATTATGCATTTCTATTTTTATAGAGACCATATTTATTATAATTTCTATGTTATCATGGATTTTAAACATACACTTCACTGATTATGTAAATACATTATCATAAAATTTCTAATTAATTTTAAAGGACTTCAAACTGAACACAGGTATGCACGAAATCAATAAAAATCACATAGTCAATGGTAAAACATTTCAATGTGTAATATAACACACAAAAAAAGACTTACAAAAGCAAAAGTTTGCTAAAATGTAAACAAATCAATTTATTATTTTTTGTGTGACTTCAGGTGACTTTCACTTTTAAACTGTGGTATTTTTAAATGTACACGTAACATCGTGAACGGCGCCTCGTGACTCACTTTTAAACTGTGGTATTTTTAAATGTACACGTAACATCGCGAACGGCGCCTCGATGTAGGTTTAGATAAGATAAGATAAGATAATTTTATTAAACCAATTTTGGGCCCACAAGGGGCATATAAAGAAAACATTCAAAGATAGAAATCCAAAAAAGAAAGAATACCACACAAACACAAAACCAACATAATTTACATAATACAACATGCATGAGTAATTAATATATAATAATTATGCAGTTGTACAATTTAAAAAAAGGAAAACTAACAAAACCAAGTAGTTCACAGAAGGGCCCACATATCAGACTTCATTTAGCATACATTCATTGCGTGGAAACCCGTCAGTTTGGCAAACACTTCTGTACAGTTAAAATTCCGGGCAAGGATACCGTTCACACAAAACCCATGTAACTGTACAGAAGTGTTTGCAAAACTGACGGGTTTCCACGCAATGGATGTATGCTAACAATGAAGTCTGATGTGTGGGCCCTTCGGTGAACTGCATAAACCTACCTCGAGGCGATGTTCAAGTATCCGTGCGTGTGACGTAGCAAACCACCCGTGCGTAACGTTTTCTCCGTAACATGAATAAAATCGACACAATTTACATTCTCTAGCTTGCTGGTTGCCATGTATCTAGATTCGCATATCTGATCAAAATGTGTGTACTCGTAATTCAAAACTGCACCAGTGGTGCAATGGTAAGCGTGCTCGTCTCGAGTGCGGTAGCTCGTGGATTCGAGTAATGATCGGGTCAAACCAAAGACTACAATTGGTTTTTTACTTTTTTTTACTTTTGATTTTTGGTGTTTGACGCCACTTTCAGCAATATTTCAGCTATATCATGGCGACCAGTTTAAGTGGTGTAAGAAGCTGGAGTACCCGGAGAGAACCACCGACCATGGACACGCAACTGGTAAACTTTATCACTTGCGGCTGCGAGTCTAGTACACCCTTTATGGTAATTTACAAAGACGGGCGCAAACCCACGCCGTATTGGTGATAGGCTTGTATGAGTTGTTAGGTAATCCAACGACCTAATTCATTGAGCCACCCGAGACCTCACTATGCAATTGGTATTTGCTGCTTCTCCGTTAAGCACACAAAAATTGCTCGCTGGACATTAAACACCAATCAATCAATCAATCAATCAATCAATCAATCAATCAATCAATCAATCAATCAATCAATCAATCAATCAATGAGATGTAAGAACAAAGACTGGTTGGCTCGGAATCTGGGTGTTGTGTTCATGGACTGTTGTTAATAAGTGAGTTTAGTTTAGTTTAGTTTAAACTTTTTTTTATTTGCATAAAAGTTGAAAATGATATAGGACACAATTTATGACAACATTAGTGAAGTCCTTTCCCTTTTACAAAATATAAACAAAAAATGATTACACATAATGGCGATAATTTTACAAATAAACTTTGCAATATGAAATATTTATACTATAATAATAAAGTATAAATAAAAAAAAATAAGGTGAAATAAAAGGTTTCAAACAGAGGGATAGGGAAGAAGAAGAAAGGTTTCAAACAGAGGGATAGGGAAGAAGAAGAAAGGTTTCAAACAGAGGGATAGCGAAGGAGAAGAAAGGTTTCAAACAGAGGGATAGGGAAGAAGAAGAAAGGTTTCAAACAGAGGGATAGGGAAGAAGAAGAAGAAAGGTTTCAAACAGAGGGATAGGGAAGAAGAAGAAAGGTTTCAAACAGAGGGATAGGGAAGAAGAAGAAAGGTTTCAAACAAACAAAAACAACAAAAAACAACATGGACTGGAGTGAGTAAGCTAGTATATTAGTTAAAGCGCTGGGTGCTTCTCAATCTAATTAAAATTAGATCTCTCACTTTGCTCTTGTTTATTTATATTTCGCGCGTGTTAGATCTAACGCAAGCATGTAGACATCGCATTCTGGTGATCTAGGGTCAAGCAAAATATTGTCCATTCAAATGATCGCTTACGAGATCTTGAAAGTGGATTTATGCAAGGGACGTAACTCTGGGTGCTAATGAATTATGCAAGAAATCCATTCGGAATTCTTCCAATGTTATCTATATCGACTATGTCGGAGCCCGATTGTTCCGACAACTGTTTACATTTCCGGAGACAAGAAGACGTCTTCAGGTGAAAATTAATAATTTACGGCACAAATCAATGGCAATTAGAAGCCCTCTCACGCCTAGGCGTATTTATTACAAATCAAATATATGTGTGCTTATTATGTGTGATATCAGAGAACGATTTTGATTGGCTGTTCTGAGGGTCGTTACCTTTATTTGCATCTCATTACATATGCGTGACCCTAGGTCACCAGAATGCGATGTCTACAGGCTTGCGTTAGATCTCACACGCGCGAAATATAAATAAACAAGAGCAAAGTGAGAGATATAATTTTGATTAGATTGGGTGCTTCTAATAAAAGAATAAACAGCAGAGAAGATTTCAATGTTTTGGCTAGGAGTCAAATTTTCATCAATAGCTAATATCAATTCAATTGTAACTACGTAATTCTCTAATTTATTCAACAAGATTGCCCTATTTTCATTGTAAAAAGGACATTCAAGGAAAAAGTGTATACAGTCTTCAAAATAAGTGAGTTAGCACTATGCAAATCCAACTCTGTGTCGGTTAGTCGAATATCATCATCATCATTACCCTCTCATGAAAATGCAACTTGGTCTCGCCATGATATAGCTGGTAAATTGCTTATTTGGCACTAAACAATAAACACTTACTAGACTTTATTTGTATTCGATGATACAAACAAACCCATGCCCACGGTAACACTAAACACGACGAGTGCCACTAGTGGAGCATGAACTGTTTACCCTTCCGGAGCAACTGAGTTAATCCCGTTTTTTTTGGTGGGATTTCGGTTTCTCAATCTTTAATATTCTGTGTGGTGCTTTGTAGATGATCATTTGCCCTCAAATCTCCCTCGGATTTGAATTCGTGTTACAGAGTAATATCTTGTCAATTGTGCTACGAACTCGAAATGTTTGAGATAACAACAAAAAACCCCGCAAAACAAACGCGAGATATGTTTTATTTATAGAAAGCTCAGAGTATATATTTACTGTAACAAGCGAATTTATCGGTAATGTTTCTATTATAGGGTTAATGGTTATGATCATGGTGTTTAACGCCACTTCCAATAATATTTCAGTTATATCGTGGCGGTCAGTTTTATTGGTGGGGGAAGCCGGAGTACCCTGAGAAAACCACCGACCTGTCACTGACAAACTTTATCACATAATGTTGTATTGAGTTTTCTATGAGAAATGAAATATTAATTAAAAACGGATTAAATTTAATTTTTATTTTGAAAACAATAATTTCAAGTAACAAAAATAGTATTCATACGATTTACTTATAGCAGAGGGGTTTAATAGGTATTTTACGAAAAAAAATTCTTTTTGAAAAGTATATATAACATATTCTTCTCGTTTAGTAGTTTACCACTTTCAAAACTACATGCCTTGTACAACTCATGCTTGGTAAACAATGTTACAAATCCTAATTCAAATGAATACAAACTTACAGCGATCGTCTTCGATATTGCCGGTCACACAGACTTTTCAAACCTGTTGGTTTCAAGAAAGATGAAATAGACAAACGTTCCTCTCTGAAACTAACTGTTGTTTGCCAACAAAGGTCTTGATGGCATTAACTTAGGCAATACCCTTCATCATAAATCCGTAAAATCTAAAATTCCACCATATTTTAAGGATCAGTTTGTACGTATAATAATTTCGTATGTTTATACCAGACTAATAATGTCAAAAATGTTTAATTACAAACATGTGTTGCGTGATCTCAATATTGACGATTTCAAATCTAAGCCTCCTGATTGCACCTGTGCAAGTTCCACATTATATATATAATCCGACTGGCCACGTTATAACAGGTGACCTTAAAATTATCAACAACACCTCTCTACGAGAGGTGTTCGCCAAAGGGACTAAATATTGTGAGCCTAAATCCATAAACTGGAAAGACGACTTTAAAATACTTATGGATTCCGTCGAGGATTATGCCAGACAATGGGCAAAAGGTGAAAAGGAGGACTTTTAAAGCGATACTCTTTCCGAATGGGTGAAGAGTGTGAGGTCGCTAATACAGATTAGAATTAAAAAGCACTCAATGGGTCTATGAGCACTCGCTCTACATCAATCTTTAAAGACCCAAATGTTGCTAAACACTTGTCTCTACTTCATGACAAATTATGTTATTGTCCCCGCCGACAAGGCCCTTAACAATATTGTTTTTGTGTGTAAATCACATTACATAGACTGCCTGATAAAGGAATTAGGTATTGACAATTCACTTGACAACCCTATACTTATACCCCGACGACACTTACGAAAAAGGAAATCCTGGATTATTTTATGTTCCTTTGGAATTTCAACCAAAGATGAGGAACTGGATCTACCATCATTCTACTGGATTCCTAAATTACACAAGTGTCCTTTCAAACAGCGCTATATTGCTGGGTCTGCCAAATGCTCCACGAAACCTCTTTCCAAATTATTGACATGCATTCTATCGGCGGTCAAAACTGGGCTTCAGAGCTACTGTGATACTAGCTACTCGAGAGGTGGTGTGAATAAGATGTGGATTCTGAAGAACTCTAAAGATATGTTAGAGTACATACAATCTAGGTCTCTCTCATCCTGCAATAGCATTAAAATATTTGACTTCTCTACCCTTTACACGACTATTCCTCACTCTAAGCTGAAGGACAAATTATGGGAGTTGGTCCAACTGTGTTTCATAAAAAAAGAATGGCCAACGTAGATACAAATACCTTGTGCAAGGAAGAGACAGATCTTACTTTGAAAAACACCACTCTGACTTTATCAAAACGTTCTCTGAAAATGAGATCTTCAACATGTTCGAGTTTTTGATTGACAACATATTTGTTATGTTTGGTGGACGTATTTTTCAACAGACAGTCGGCATACCTATGGGTACAAACTGTGCTCCTGTTCTCGCCGACTTGTTCCTTTATTTGTATGAGGCAGACTTCACACAGGGGCTTCTAAAAAAACCCCGAAAAGAAGCTAACCCGATCCTTTAATTTCACGTTCCGCTATATAGATGATGTCCTTTCACTAAATAATTCTAGGTTTTGTGATTTTGTTGATCGCATCTATCCCATTGAGCTTGAAATAAAGGATACCACATATACAGATAGGTCTGCTTCATACCTTAACCTACACCTCGGAATCGACAATGAAGGTCGGTTAAGAACGAAACTTTACGACAAAAGAGATGATTTCAATTTTCTCATTGTGAATTTTCCATTTATATGTAGCAACATTCCAGCAGCACCTGCATATGGAATATATATCTCTCAAATGATACGATATTCCAGAGCTTGTTGTTCCTATCAAGATTTTCTTGATAGAGGGTTGCTGCTAACAAGGAAGCTACTGAACTAAGGTAAAGTTAAAGTTGAAGTCATCACTTCGAAAATTTTGCGGTCGCTACCATGACTTGGTTGACCGCTATGGAATATCTGTGACCACAGATATGTTCCAATTGTCGGAAACACTCACCCGGTCCTTTCCTCATTCACGAAGTATTACCGGGTTTGTAACTAGATTAATACGACTGTCATTAGTGGAGCAGGAACTGCTTACCCTTCTGGAGCACCAGAGGTCATCCCCGGTTTTTAGTGGGGTTCGTGTTACTCGATCTTTAGTTTTATATGATCGTTGTTTATCCTTTTGGTCATTGTGTTGTCTTCCTCTTCTTCTGATTTCTCCTTTGGTATCTATACGGCTTCTGATTTCTCCTTTGTTATCTATACGGCTTCTGATTTCTCCTTTGGTATCTATACGGCTTCTGATTTCCCCTTTGGTATCTATACGGCTTCTGATTTCCCCTTTGGTATCTATACGGCTTCTGATTTCCCCTTTGGTATCTATACGCCTTCTGATTTCTCCTTTGGTATCTATACGGCTTCTGATTTCCCCTTTGGTATCTATACGCCTTCTGATTTCTCCTTTGGTATCTATACGGCTTCTGATTTCCCCTTTGGTATCTATACGGCTTCTGATTTCCCCTTTGGTATCTATACGGCTTCTGATTTCTCCTTTGGTATCTATACGGCTTCTGATTTCCCCTTTGGTATCTATACGGCTTCTGATTTCCCCTTTGGTATCTATACGGCTTCTGATTTCCCCTTTGGTATCTATACGGCTTCTGATTTCCCCTTTGGTATCTATACGGCTTCTGATTTCTCCTTTGGTATCTTCAAACTCTTCTTGATTGTGATCATCATAGGATTTCCTTCCATTTATGAGGCCGTCGTCGTCATAGTCGTATGGTAGTTGGATTTACAACTACCTATGCAATCCATGTCTATAACCACTAACGTTGTGAGTTCGAATCCCGCTCAGGCGATGTGTACTCGATACAACATTGTGTGATAAAGTTTGTCAGTGATTTGCAGCAGGTCGGTGGTTTTCTGCAGGTACCCCGGTTTCCTCCACCAATAAAACTGATCGCCACGATACAACTGAAATATTGTTGAAAGTGGCGTTAAACACCATACCCCTTTTCCTAATTGTATCTGGACCTGATAGGTTTGGTACAAATTGTAGGAATAGAGCATCATTTTACGTTTTTTACGCTTGAAAACATGATTATTTTGAAAAAAAGTTTTGTGTTTAACGACCTTGTTTATGTATTGATAAAACGAGAAACAAAAAAATACCACATTCTGGGAACAATTCTAAATTCATAGAAACAGGAAAAATTGATACATTGAACACTCATGTATATGGTCGCTTACTTTCATGGTTTGGTACAGGCACTTCAATAAAAGCGGCGGGGATAAATTAGTGTTATAGACCTAAACTTCCACTCTTAATGGAATGCTGCTGCCATACAAGTGTTTTCCAGATGAGTAAAATGCCAACCCTCCCATATAACTGGGTGAGCAGTAAAATACCAACCCTCCCATATAATTGGGTGAGCAGTAAAATGCCAACCCTCCCATATAAATGGATGAATAGTAAAATGCCAACCCTCCCATATAACTGGGTGAGCAGTAAAATGCCAACCATCCCATATAACTGGGTGAACAGTAAAATGCCAACCCTCCCATATAACTGGGTGAGCAGTAAAATGCCAACCATCCCATATAACTGGGTGAACAGTAAAATTCCAACCCTCCCATATAACTGGGTGAGCAGTAAAATGCCAACCCTCCCATATAACTGGGTGAGCAGTAAAATGCCAACCCTCCCATATAACTGGGTGAACAGTAAAATGCCAACCCTCCCATATAACTGGGTGAGTAGCTTTGCTATAAAGAACGCTTTAATCTTGAACTTTATACACAATGCATTTATTAAGAATGTGGAATTTTTAATATACATGTAGTTTATGTAATCCAGATAAAGAGGCTCGGCCTAACGTTAATGTAACCGACCCGCACCAGCCGCTGTCAGACTATTATAAAAAGGGGCCGTCGATGGTCGTGTTCACATGGTAGTTGGATTTACAACTACCTCTGTAACCAGTGCCTATCACCACTAAAGTTGTGAGTTCGAACCCCGTTCATGCCAAGGTGTACTCGACACAACATTATGTAATGAAGTTTGTCAGTGGTTTTCTTCGGGTCCTCCGGTTTCCTCCACCAATAAAACTAACCACAACGATATAACTAAAATATTGTTGAAAGTGGCGTTAAACACCATATGCCCAACCAAACCAACAGCCTATAATAAAAAGGACGGAAGAGAAGATTCACCTGCGAGAAAGAGAAGGTGATAAGGAATAAAAAGAATTGACCATATATTCAACATTGTTCATTTTAGTGGATTTCAATTACAGACACTCTTTTTATGTATATTGTTATTTTGTTTTCAATTAATAGAACATTTGACCTATAAATGAGTTTATTTTATATAATATTCCCTTGTACCGTTATGGTTACAATTGAGGGTTATGGTGTTTAACGCCACTTACAACAATATTTCAGTTATATCGTGGCTGTCAGTTTTATTGGTGGCGGAAACCGGAGTACCTGGAGAAAACAACCGACGTCACATGCCGCAATCACTAACTACCATAAGATTGCGACCACGACGGCCCCCTACAATTCAAGAAGCTAATAAATCAACACCAATGCATACTATTAAAGTCTAGAGAGTTTTTCTTTGTAAATGGGGAATCCCAATATATATAAATAGAACAATAAAACAATGAAACAAAATAACAAACCCCACAACAACATATGACATACCATATTAACAACATATGACATACCATATTAACAACATATGACATACCATATTAACAACATATTTACACACTTTAATAACTTTTGAATTACAAAAGAACTTGTGTAATGGAACACCTGAGTTATCCGACATCATGTGACATCCGAAAAGAATTTATGGTCCCAGAGTATTTCTGTTAACTAAAATGAAACCTGAGTATTCCGACATCCTGTACAATCCGACTCCTTGGTGTGTCGGATTAGACAGGTTCCACTGTTTCCCCCCAATTTTTTTACGATGAGCTTACCCGATGAAGTTAATTTATAAACGCGTCGTGCGCATCAAATTAGATATCTACGATTTTATTACTATTACTTGGTTGATACTTCTGCTGGTGGACTTTTCGTTCCCGAGGGTATCATCCGTACAGCAGGCAGTGCTTCGACACTGACATAACTAGTTTATTAGATATATTCATATTTGAAAATTACACCTCCTAAATAATGCAATATATTAAAAATAAAAGTAAATCTCCATCATGCACACCCGATACCAACTATTTCCCTCCACTTCGCGTCGGGTAATAGTTAGTGTTTTCTGGGGAATAATAATTAAGCTAAATTGTTCTCATAGGCAGGTGTAAATAGGTGTATAATATTAACATTTCAAGTCAACATGTGTTAAATATATAACATGATACATGTATGCATCAATTAAACTAATCAGAAAAGCTATATAAGCCTTATTGCAACACACAAAAAATATAAATGGGAAACCTTGATAAGTTTTTATTCTAATTTAACATTTAACTGTTATCACTGCAGCCTGCATTCTCCATTTTCCTCCAATATGTTTCTGTTTTAAGCTTGAAGCATCCTGTTGGACCTCCATTGTGCATACGAGCAAATCCCTTGCAGTTTGCTTCACACATGCCATGACTATAGCGTTTCATGTAGGCCTGTATGCAACCTCTTGAACAGTAGTAGTTTTTGGTACATTGCTCATAGCCTGGATATATAAATTGTGAATTAAAATTATTTTGCATATACATTGCACAAAACATTTCATTTTCATTTTCAAGTTTTCAAACTGTCAAAAAAGTGTGAATGCTACCAGCAATATCAACACTAAAGCATGAAATATGTATATTTTTATGTGTTTTTTAAACTCTTCATGATCTTAATTTTGCACTTACGAAAATTATTTATCATGCGAATTTTTGTGAATAGGGCTGTAGGTCTTTTTCTCATTTATATTTTATCACCGCGCTTGTAACAAGAGTAACACGACGAGTGTCACATGTGGAACAGGAACTTCCTACCCTTCCGGAGCACCTGAGTTCACCCTCGGTGTCTAGTAGAATTAATGTCGTGTTGCTCAATCTTTAGTTTTCTGTGTAACATTACGTAGATTGTTGTTTGTCGTTTTGTTCTTTTCTTTTGGCTATTGTATTGTCTGTCCATCAAATTTACAGCTTCTCATGGCCCCTTCGGAATCTTCAAGCTTTTCCTTTGGCTATTGTATTGTCTGGCCATCAAATTTACAGCTTCTGATGGCCCCTTCGGAATCTTCAAGCTTTTCTTTTGGCTATTGTATTGTCTGTCCATCAAATTTACAGCTTCTGATGGCCCCTTCGGACTTCAAACTTTTCTTGGAAGCACATTAAAGCTTCTTTCTTGTTCTATAACTTACTTTTTCCTGGTCTGCCGCAGTCAATCCAATAAGCTGCCTTTATTTGAAATGGTCCACATGAGGGTGTACCTCCATCATCAGCACAATCTGTGTTATGATTGCAATTTGTTTCGACCTTCACAAAATATAATGAAAGATTGAATGATAGGGGTATTGATAAAATCATAAATAACAAAAGATGGAATCGGGTGTCATAGAGAAAACTGTATATGGATAAATATGTGTGAATATCTTAATAAACATTATCTTTGGTTGGTTTGGGTTTTTTGTTTGTTTATGACGTTTGACGCTGCTTTAACAATATTTCAGTTATATCGTGGCTGTCAGTTATATCGTGGTGGTCAGTTATATCGTGGCTGTCAGTTATATCGTGGCTGTCAGTTATATCGTGGCAGTCAGTTTTATTGGTGGAGGAAACAAGCGTACTTGCCGCAAGTCACTGACAAACTTTATCACGTAATATTGTATCCAGTACACCTCGCCATGAACGGGATTCGAACTCACAGCCTTAGTGGTGAAAGGCACTGATTGAACAGGTGATTGTAAATCCAACTACCATACAATCACGACCACGACGGTCATAATTATAACAAAAGATAAAATCGGATTGTATAGAGTAAAATACATATGGATGAATATGTGTGAATTTGGAAAGGTAACACCGCCTCAATGGTGGAATGGTTAGTATGTTC
This sequence comes from Gigantidas platifrons, assembly GCA_002080005.1. Lineage (NCBI taxonomy): Eukaryota > Metazoa > Mollusca > Bivalvia > Mytilida > Modiolidae > Gigantidas > Gigantidas platifrons. The sequence goes on along the minus strand of MJUT01028620.1, from coordinate 137,151 downwards.
ACCTCGAGTGTGGTAGATCATGGGTTCGTTCCCTGGTAATGTAAAACTAAAGACTAAACAATTGTAATGTGTTGCTTATCCGCTTAGCACACAACGTTAAGATGTAAGAAGAAAGACTAGCTCGTAGAATAATGTGTCCGAAGGAAGCGACATGTGACGTCTACCTGTGTCAGGTTGTCTCTGAGTGATAACCCTATGAAAATCAAACTGAATGTGAGTGAGTGAGTGATTGTTGTTTAGCGCCAATTCAGCAATTTTTCAGCTATATCATGGCGAGAACAGGTTAATTTTCAATGAGATGATGATGAGATCCACTTTGTTCTAGACCAACACACTGAGTTGGATTTTAATGGTGCTAGCTCACTGAAATAACAGTCCGCTGGTAGACATGTCGCTCCACTCGGACACATTATTCTGATTCCGAGCCAACCAGTCTTTGTTCTTACTCCTTAATGATGCCTGCTTAGTGGAGAAGCAACACATACCAATTTAAAGTCTTTGGTTAGATCCGACCGGGGCTCGAACCCACGATCTACCGCACTCGAGGCGAGCACGCTAACCATTACACCACCGATGCGGTTCAAAGGTGAATGCGTTAGTCCGCTACAAAACAGCATAGCAGGCACAAAAAACACGTGATTTACATGATGAAACAGTATGGAGACGTTATTTCATGAGAGATAACATCATCATCACATCACAATGTAAATGATATACATTGTAGTTGTAAATGATATACATTGTAGTTGTAAATGATATACATTGTAGTTGTAAATGATATACATTGTAGTTGTAAATGATATACAT
>MJUT01028620.1:100297-125815 GCA_002080005.1 Gigantidas platifrons | reverse complement strand
AAAAAATAAAAAAAAAAAAAAATGATACACAATAATCATTGATTTTGCTCACGTATTTATTATGATCGATATCTGGAATACAATGAACATTGTCAGGAGATTTTCATCACTTTTCAATTTAATTTTGATATTTCGTACACTGAGGGGAAAAAAAACCTTGTTAATAATCAGCTGATTATAGTATGTATATAGATTTGAAGATATGGAAATTAATTCCGACATAAGGAAATTTAGTGTATACCAAAATTACTGTAAAACGATGATATTTCTCCTTTAGGGGGGATGGTACACCATAAGCAGTTAATGAAGATGGAAAATATCTGTTTGATCTCTGTAAAAGTACAAACTATCTCGTCAAGCCTAATATTTGTTGAAAGAATCTGTTCAGACAGGAAGACATGACTTGTTATAGAAAGGACATCAGTTTTGCTTTCGAATTAAATTATAAATAAATAAATAAAAATGTTGTGGTTTTATTTATTTCGCTTTTTGTAACCTACTGATACACAATACAAAATATTGAGTTGTTTTTTTGTTAAACTCCGATAACAAGTTGTGTATTTCCTGCATGAACGAATTTATTTGTGAAATGCATTTCCATTACTGACTTCCACTTCAAAAAAAATAAGTTAGATTTTTCCTACTAGAATCGAAATAATTCATGGAAGCCAGAGTTTGTATCACGTTTTAACATGGGTAACATTATTTTCGTTACATTTTATCCCTCGCTATCGCTCGGGATAAAAATTTTACGGAAATAATGTTACCCATGTTAAAACTGTATACAAACTCTGGCTTCCATGAATTATTTCTTAAATATATACAAAATTATCGAACCGTAAAAGTTGTTTTCACACACATTTTTGAAAGGCAATAAAAAGATGTTTTAGGTGGGTTGTTAACGTTCTGTAAAAATAGTTGGAGTCGTACAGAAAACTTCAAAAAAGGGGGCTGGTTGCGCTTTTTTTTTCGCCCATTAACTGTTGACGACTGTTAATTTCCTCTACAGAGTATTCTGGATCGAAATTATAAGGAACAAAGACCTTATTGTCTAATTCCACATTTTTCACACTGGGTAAATGTACATTTTCTTATATAACTGGTCCCCGATAATATGTATTTGTATTGATAATTGTTGCTTGAAGTAACCAGAAAAAGGAGCTAAGCCATTAAAATTGCCAGTATGGCAGCTGCCTTACTTTGTTTTACAGACGGGAAATTTATAATTGGTCAAAGCAATAGCTTTCTGTGATTCTTTTAATCATAGAATGTGTTTAATTTCCTATTGAATCGGTAATGAAGTATTTATGACATTACACTCTGCTTTGATTTCCTTCTTTTTTAATATATAACATCGTTTCCCTGTTGATGTGGATACATTAACTATTAAATATTAAATAGGTAAAATGAGTTATGAAGTTGATGTGACAATTCAATTTTTGTCAGCGCATGTTGATGGTATAATAATAAACTAAATGTTTGAAATAAAAATTGTTTTTGCATTCTTATAAATGACGGAAAAAGCCTCATCATTACGATGTATTTCATAATATAAAGATATCATGTTCATATTTATATAATAATGTGGTCGTGTCCAGGTAATATGCCAAAATATTACCCAGGTCTGAGAGAAAAAGGGTCGGGTAATACAGTTGACTCTCGTTATCTCGAATTCGATGGGACAATGGAAGAAATTCGAGTCAACTGTAGTTCGACTCAAGAGGAGCTACGAAAACCGGAAGTGTAGTTTGTTTAATGACGAAAGGGAGACAACTCGAGCGAAATTTTGAAGAGCTAACACCAGCATCGCATGTCCTGATTCTCGGAACGATTTAAACTTTATTCGATGTTTTTGTTGCTTTTTTTTTATGTTAAATTCTTTGAATCTTGTGGAACAACTGATAACTTCTAGATATCTTTTTTGTATGCATGATTATGTTTTTCAGCTGTTGCATTGTCATTAAACTTCACCCACCATGACGTATTTTTCTTTGTGCAATATTTACAATAAATTGTGTGTTTTTATGATTCAATAAAGTGTAAAAAAAATTTCCCTTTTTATTACAACTGTTAATTAAGAGTAACATTTTTTTCAAATCTCTCAAAATTGAGAAATTATAATCAAAATTAATTTCCGACAATAAATAAAAACACTTCAGAATATAAACTTTAGCACCGAGTGGGTGATCGCTTATGTAAAATTACGTCTCCGAGATCATTTTTTACAAGAATGGAATAGCAATTTAGAAAATTCCCCAAAGGCATTGAATTACAGACTTTATAAACAAATATTCGAATTTGAAAACTATTTTAATATTTTAGAAAATAAAGACATTTTCACTTTTTGCAAATTTAGAACCACCAATACAAAATTACCCATAGAAACTGGAAGATGGAATAATATCGCAAGGGAAAATAGAAAATGTCAACTCTGTCAAGAAAATCAAATTGGGGACGAATTCCATTATATAATGCGATGCAGTTATTTCCATGACAAAAGAAAATCATGCATTGAAAAACGGTACTTAACTAGAATTAATGTTTTGACTTTTAAAGAAATAATAAGTAGTAAAACACAATCAAAATTAAGGAAACTCTGTCAGTTGATCAGAAAGATTAATTCTAGTTTACTACCTCCTGGGTAATTACTATGGCTATTATTGTATTTATTGTTTTTATTTATTTTCTGTATATATTGTATATATTGTATCTCTATACCAATGTATTACGATGGTTTATGAGAATAAAGATTGAAGTTGTGTACTTTTCATAATCATTGATGTATGCCGACCCAAGCGCACTTATAATATTATGAATCGATAATTTATGATTGTACACATCTAACTTGTGTCATAATACCAAGCCAATTACTAATTAATTTGACAGATTGTGAAAGAAACACGTGAAATAGCCTAAGGTAAAAATGTCAAAGCCAATGACCGGATGTTTCACCTGTGATCCGATTTTAATCCCAAGGTAATACACATGTTTTGACAGGTAAATTCGACTTAACGAATATAAATAATATGGCTTTCTACATCTCGGGATCAAAACTTTTATTCGAGACAACCGAAATTTCGACTCATCCGAATTCGACTCAACAGGAGTCAAATTACATATATTTATACACAACGAAGTTCGGGACTTCGATAAAAATTCGACTCAACCGGAAATTCGAGTCAACCGAGTTCGAGACAATGAGAGTCAACTGTATGTCTCTCAGACCTGGGCAATATTTTGGCATATTACCTGGACAAGACCACATTAATATCATTATTATACTGAGTGTCTAATTGTTCAGGTAACATGCCAAAATATTACAGTACCAAATATCACTACAGAAACTTACACGAAGTATAATAATAACAATTATTTGAGAAAACCGAAGGAACAATTAAGAATGGGCAACCAAGAAACACAGGAAACGTTGGACTCTATTTTTAATATAGCGATGAAGAATGCATTTTTTTTATGTCAATGTCATATTAATTCGATTATGCCGTAAATGCAACACAACTGAGACAAGAAAACACTGAATTGTTTGTCAATGTATATACCGATAGTAGGGACATGTTCTTTCAAAATTTGATTTTATTTTCAAATGTTTAATGCCCCAAACTTGTAATTTATTAATTACTATACAGGTTATTCTTTGAAAACACAACAAAAAATGATAGAAATATATGTATATTTCATTAAATGTAAATTGTAAGTGGTAAACGTTAGAGAAAACCGAAGAGACAATCTAGAAAGAAAAAGTAAAAAACGTCTAAATCAATGGGAGACACAGGTCCCACAAAGGGGATGAACCCAGGCGAATTATTGTTATCCAGTCATTAGAACTGACAATAACTTAAGACCCTTGGTGATATCCACTGAATGTGCTAAGAATGTACTGATCATTATATGCTGTTATGATTTGTTTATTCGTCAAACTTGTTAAAAAAAACCACTTCACATGACAAGGAAATATTTGATCTGATTTCATTTGATTATATAATGCTGTTATGGTTAGCGTGCTCGCCTCAAGTTAGGTAGATCGTGAGTCAAACCAATGACTATAAAATTGGTATTTGCTGCTTCTCCACTAAGCACACTACATTTAGTCATAAGTAAGAACTAAGACTGGTCTGCTCGGAATCAGAATCAGAATAATGTATCCGAGTGCAGCAACCTGTCTACCCACGGACTGTTGTTCTAGTGAGCTAATAGGTCTAGAAGAAATTGGGCATCTCATTGAATGTAACTTATCCACGCCATGATATAGCTTAAATATTGATCATGTGGCGTTAAACAACAATCACTCACTCACTTGTTTGGTTATATTTAAATGTCAACAAATACGCCATGCACAATATCACAATCAAATTGCAAATACATCAGGACTTCGAACAAGTACATCAGGACTTCGAATTGGTTTTGTCTTATTTCACTAAATCGTGTTTCACAGTTTTCTTGCTTACAACAGAAATTTCATTCTTCAATGATAATGTGCCTACAACACCATACGTATGCTTGTCTGCATTTACTATATAAGGAAAGTTTGAAGGTTAGGCTTAGTCTAGGTTAGGATTAAGGTGTTTAACGCCACTTTCAACTCTATTTCAGTTATATCGTGGTGGTCAGTTTTATTGGTGGAGGAAACCGAAGTAGCTGGAGAAACCCAACGACCTGTCGCAAGTTACGGACAACTTTATCACATAATGTTGTATCGAGTACACCTCGCCGTGAGTGGGATTCGAACTCACAACGTTGGTGGTTATTGGCACTGATTGCATAGGTAGTTGTAAATCCAACTACCATATGATCACGACCATGACGACTCCGGAAAGACAATAGAAAAAGGACAAAATACAAGCAATGGTAGACAAGACACTACACAGAAAAACAAAGATTGAGCAACATGAAACCCCTACTAAATAACAACATATGTTGTGTTATGTCAGGTAAACCCTCCATTCACACTGGAAGCGGGGGGTGGCTCAATGAGTTAGGTCGTTGGATCTAACAGCTCATACAAGCCTATCACCAATACAACGTGGGTTCGCGCACGGCTTTGCAAATTACAAAAAAGGTGCACTCGACTCGCAGCCGCAAGTGATAAAGTTTACCAGTTGCTTGCCCATGGTCGGTCGTTCTCTCCGGGTACTCCGGCTTCCCCCACCACTAAAACTGGTCGCCATGATATAGCTGAAATATTGTTGAAAGTGATGTTAAAACACCAAAAATCAAATCAATCACACTGGAAGCTATATGCTCATTTAGTTTAAGCCAAATACTGTTCAAGCTCGTTTCTAAAATGTGACCTTGTACGTGGCCTGATACCGGATGTTGTAGAAGGTGAATGTGAATACCAACTACACTTTCTAACTTTGTGTGGAGCAGGAGTTACGTACCCTTTCGGAACACATGAGTTCATTTCCGGTTGTTGATTAGGTCCGTATTGCTTATTATCATTTGTTGGAGTTTGTTCATGTTGATAATTATTCCACTGTCAGGATTTTTATTAAAAGTTTTTGAAGTTTGAAGATACTAAAGGATTAATCAGAATCCGTTAATGGAAGGTCAGACAACACACCGGCCAAATGAAAAAGGGCAAAAGGACAAACAACGATCTACAAAGCGTACACATAAAACAAAAGATCGAGTTACACGAACCCTACTAAAAACCGGGATGAAATCAGGTGCTCCGGAAGGGTAAGTACGTCCTGTTTCACTAGTGATACCTGTCGTATTCCCATTTTGGAAGAAAGAAAATATTGCACGTATTTTTGCTATCAGATTAATCAACTTACTTCCAAATATGAAACTGATTTGGAACGCTAGAAGTATCACTGTGACCTTAACAGTGGCTGATAATGATATCATTCTATAGGAAAAAAAAATATTGTTACATTATTTAGATGAATTCAAGAAAAAATATCACTATTTTTACATTATTTATAGAAATACAAGAAAAATATCAATGTTGTTCCATAATTTACATAAGCACAGTGATTCTGAATAACTCAAAATATATGCGAGTGATTGTTGGTTAACGCCAAAATGAGCAATTTCTTGAGCTATATCATGGCGAGAACAAGTTAATTTGATCAGATGATACTGATATCTGCTTTGTACTGGGGACAAAAACAGGACAAAAACAGTTCTTATATTCCAGCTAATAGAACTGTTTTTGTCCTGTTATGTTATCTTCAATTTTTGCTATAGTAGTTTTTCATATTATCTGTATTTGTAATACATTGCATATTGTGTTTTCTAGTGTTTATATGTACCAGACAAGACTTCATAAGTTTGCAACTTGTGTCTTATCCATTTGTCTTGTTTTGTATGACAATAAACTATGTTTAAAGTAAAGTAGACCAAGATGCTTAATTGAATCATAATAGTACTAGTTCACTGAAACAACAGTTCATGTGTAAGACATGTCGCTGCACTCGGACACATTATTCTGATTCCGAGCCAACCAGTTTTTGTTCTCTCTCCTTAATGTTGTGTTTATGGTTTAACACGACCAGGGATTGACCTCACAATCAGCCTCACTCGAGGCAAGTACAATAATTAAGGGCAATAACAAAATTACTGAACTCCGAACAATATTCCAAAGGGAAAGTCAAAACTCATAAGTATATAAACAGACAAAATCAGTCAACAACCGGAAAACTGGGAAAACCGTAATGACCCTGACTTGATACAGGCATTTCCAATGAAATGTTCATGTGCATGATCACACATATTTTGTATGAAGCAATTAAAAATGTTATCTATCAACTATTGTGAGCAGCCATATTATCAATATTATTATCTCCCTTTATCTGTTAATTGCTTTTGCAACTTCCGGTATGACATAGTCTTGACACTTTCACTCACGCGAAAAACTTTAGGAGAAATAATATAATATGAAATAGAAATCTTTATCTTAGTCCTATGGAGAAATTAATATTATTGCAACTTTTAATATTTAACATGCTAAACCGGGAGCGTGGGTATAAATAGCTGTGGGCGGAGCAAACCTTCAGATTCTTTGACATTATTTAGGCCACGGTTATCTCGAGGAGGAAAAATCAATGATACGCAGTTTCATAGTTACTTTTGGAGCAAAATATTTGACAGGCATGGTTACTACTGTTCCTCCCTCCCAAACTTTCAGTCGTATTAAAAATTAATATTCTTCACCAGTCTAAAAACTACAAAAATCACTTTGAAAATTCAAATTTCTGAGGTATGTGACCTTTAGGTCACGTTTGGTCATGTGACATACAGATTCATAAATATGCTGTTCATATCAACGGGAATTTTTTATGATGATCTCCGCCCTCAATTTTGTCGGTAGTCACTACCGCAAATTCCCCTTTAAGGAGTGTAACCCATCACTTTAACATGAAAGAATCTTGTTAAGAACCACAAGCTCGGGAATGGGAATATCATGTCAACTGAGAGGCGCTGCTGGAATGTTGATACATATCTATGGAAAATTGACAATGGGAAAATTGAAAAAAGGCTTTTTGTCGTAAAGGTTCGTTCTTAGCCGGCCCTCACTGTCAATGTATAGGTGTATATCAAGGTAAAATGCAGATCTAAATGATCAACATTGTCATCAAACTTTTGATTATTTTTTGAAAGGACATCACCTATATAGCGGGACGTATGCTAGTTTCTTTTCTTTTTTCATGAAAATCCTCTGCATGAGATCTGCTTTATAAGCAGAAAGAAAATAAGAGAGATGAGGAGCACAGTTGGTACCCATAGGAATGTTAATTGTATGTTGGAAAACGCGTCCACCGGTACATAGCAAATATGTTTTCAATAAAAAAAAAAAACTCGAAAATTTTGATGATGCCAGTATCGAAGAACATTTTGTGAGAATCGGTTTTTTGTCTGCTCCAGTCGTTATCTGTTGGTTGGAGATGAAGGATACTAGGGTATGACCTAAAGCCTAAACAATTCTTTTATATATAGCAAAGCGCGATGAATATATGTAAAAAATTTGTGCATGTGTACATGGGAAATATAAAGTACACAAATTGTGTCTTCAATTAATATAAACATAATTTTTTTTTACCTGATGGAATGCAGCCAGTTCTTCTTTGTTTTCCTTGACGATTTGCTTAGAGATAAAATATGGCGTCCTACCTTAGCAAATTATATTATATCAATGATACAACTTTTAAAAACAAAAGAAAAACCTCACCACTATCAATATATATATATATATATATATGTTCATACATACAGCTGTTGTTTTCTTGTTACATTGAGTTTTGTTGTTGTTGTACTTTTATGAATCAAGCATTACATTTTAATCTAAGAAAATATTTTATGATATAGTATATACCATACCGTTGCGTGACTAGAACCGAAAGTCATATGACATTGGACTAATGTCCTATTTTCATTATGGAAGATTGACCTCCCTTATCAACGAATCTGGGGATAATATCACGAGTCTTAACTGTATTCACATTCTAGTTAATGCAAAAAATTATGTAAAAATAAAAATGTTATGGAATTACCTTCATCAGGTACGCTGTAAATAGAAAGATTGAAAAACAAAATAATTAAAAAAAAATCTTTGGTAGGAGGAAAGTCAAAGGAATTAAACAGGATGACCAAATATTATATCATTTAATTATTCTGATGATTATTACATTATCTTAATATCTATCTATCTAAAACGAGACAGTACTAGATTTGTTTATTGGATATTGTTATCTTTTATTGGATTTTCTGGTAGGTGTAGATAGTAGTGTGCTGGTCTCCAGTGATGCGAGTGGTGTGTTCGATTACCCTTAAGATTAAGCCAAATACTTTTTAATTCGTTTGTTGGTTCATAGTCAGTTTGTGTGGAGCGACATTGCTGGAATGTTTCCCATTAGGCTTTAAACAACACATAGATACACACACACACCCGGATTTGCCTTTAGTTGAGAAAGAACTCTTCCAGAGAGGCTAAGTTCAAACCCAGGTTTTGGTGAGCTTTGCATTGTTCAATCTTTAGTTGTCTGAGTAGTACTTTGTTTGTTTTTGTATCCATTTTCTTTTGGCCATTGTATTGTCTATCCTTCGATTTACGGCTTCTGAAAACCCCTTTGATATCTTCAACCCATTCCCTATGTTTATTGAACAAGCAATGTTGATTCCGGTTTTGTCTTTGTTTTATATTGTATGGTTGTTGCCTTGCATACGGATCGACATTTTAGTCGACAGCATTGACTATATATGGGTTTGTCCTTTCGATAATGAAAATAAATACACATTGCATTTAATAATGCAAATGTGCAAGAGCAGCAATTCATATGAAAAAAATAATTATCATGACCGACTTCATGTTACATTGCTTGATGTAAGATTTACACCTGTAATATTAATTCGTTTTATGTATGTTACAACACAACAGCTGCTAATATCAACGCTAGGATTAGTCGAAAAACAAATATATTTATTCAATTGTTTTTTTTTTTAAATATGTCATAACACTGAAAAAATGTGTATTGCTATGTCTGTCGACTATTAGTGTAAGTTTTTGTCTGTTTTTAATAAGACAATCAATCAAAGAGCATAACATTTTCAACATAATTGCTTCATTTAAAAGATATAAAAATTATATTGTTTGAGAAAAATGTTATGATACCAAAGAGGTAATCAGAAGACGTATATAGAAGAAGAATAGACAATACAATGGTCAAAAGGAAAAGGGACAATGATCTATAAAACACCACACACAAGCATTATAAACTTAGTAACAAGAACTCCACGAAAAAGGAAGAAACAAACCGGAAGTGAACTTTAGTTCCTGTTCCACTGGTGACATTCGTAGTGTTAAGTATTTAGTTTGTTGGGATCGTCTAGTACAAATATAATCGAGTTAGTTTTGCTGTTAGTGAGCAATTTATTATCCCCTCGCCAACGAAGTTGTGAAGGGATATAGTAACGCTACCGTCCGTCCTTCCGTAACATCCTTGTGAACAATCTAGAATCAACATCCCTCAATGGATTTTGACCAAACTTGGTACATACTAAGGTAATGTTTGATTGCAACAAAACCAGATTCGGTTTCATAATCCGGTTTCCAAAAACCATCATTTGAAATCAAACGGTAAAACCAAATCCGGTTATGGAAGCTGCCATGAAGCTGTTCATATGTCATGTTTTTTCGTCCAGACAATTACAAGCAAGTCAATATGTTGTGGAAAATACATTTCCATAATGAAAACGTTCAAAAGAGTTATTTTCTCAGAAAAAAAATCAGACAGCACGTACGATTGAGATTCCATGCCTGTTACATTGGTTACATGTTCCTTTTCGGCCATCTTGAATCCGGGAAATCCTTCTTCGGAGCACGTCTCTGGGTTTCTCGAATCCGGTTTTGGTTCCGTGTAAAAAAAAACATATTGGTTTTCAAATCCATTGTAATCAAACACGACCTTAGTCCTTAAGAGAATCTGGAACCCTATTGATTTTCAAGGTCATAATTTAAACATATTTTATTGTTCAATAAGAAACAATTGGATAGGACACAAGTTTCACAACTTAGAAACGTCTTCTCCAATATATACATGAATAAATACGAAATGAACTTACATGATATTATATACATATTTCATACTAAGTGAAGACATGGGAAAAAAAAAAAAACAAAACAGAAAACCAAACAAATACTAAAAATGTTGAGCGTTATGCAAGTGGATTATCCAAGCTAAAGTATACGTAATCGAACACACCCTTTTATCTTAATGACACTTTATCCACATAAACAATTATTATTTACAATTAAATTTGCATGATATAAATCTGCATTTAATGCACTGCATTTATTTCGCATTCTAGAGTGCAATACACTGAGATAGCGGTCACCTATAGAATAATATTGAGGATTTCTCCTCTTAGTAAAAAAATATTTGCTGAAGTTTTAGTTTAAAAGAGGAAAACGTAGGAAGATTTCTAATAGTTAGATCCAAAGAATTCCATGCTTAAATAGTACATGGAAAGTAAGAATTTGGTAAACAGACAAACGGTTAAAAGGTACATGTATATTGTGACTGTTACGTAAATTATAATTAACGTTTGCTGCCACTTAAGGCGGAACTAATTCATATAAATAATCTGGTGCTTCTTTATTGACAATTTTGTTAAAAAAAAAAAGTAGCAGTTTTTTTTTTTAACTTTCCTTCTTGTACTCGATGTTTCCCACCACGTTTCCTTGTATATTGAATCAAAACTAGCATATATAGATAATCCAGTCACTATACGAGCTGCTTCTATTTGTATTTTTTTCTAGACGATTACAGTTTGTTTGTCTACAATTATCCCAAACTTCTGAGGCATATTCCAAAATAGGTCGAATGAAAACTAAATATATTTTTTCAAGATAATCCCCTTTTAACCTGTATTTAAGTTTTCGTAATATGTTAAGTTGCTTGGAAGTTCTTTCAATAAGTATATCAATATGTTTTGTCCACTTACAATCATTGCTAAACATAACACCTAAATGTTTATGCATATGCACAGGAGATAGTGAAATATTGTTAATGTCAAATAGTAAATTATTTTCTAAATGCCTAGTACTAAAAATCATAATATCTGCTTTATTGGGATTGAATTTCACAATCCATTTATATGACCATACATTTAAATATTCTAAATCTGTATTTATTAATTATGTACATTTTCTTCATTATGTGCCATATGGCCAATACAAGTGTCACCAGTAAATAGTCTACCAAAGCCAATCATATTGTCTGCTACGTCATTTATAAATGATCAGAAAGAGCAATGGGCCCAAGACCTACCCACACCAGCCTTTAATTCCACAGTACTTGATATTGCATCTTTAATAACTACTCGTTGTTTTCGTCTTGAAAGATAACTTTTTAACCAGAAAAGAAGCTTCCCTTTTATGCCATAATTTTCGAGTTTTAAAATAAGCGCTTTAATCCAAACTGTATCAAAGGCTTTACTAATATCAACAAAGGTTGTATAACTAGTTACTTGTTTTTTATCCAACGCAAGTAAAACATTATCATAAAGTTCAATTAACTGATGGATAGTTGAATATCCCGGCAGAATGCCAGACTGGAATTTATATAAAAGTTTGTTTATTCGCAGATGATTATAAATCTGCTTATACATTTTTTTTCTCTCAAATCTAATGAAAACATGACAATAAGGAAACTGGACGATAATTTGACGGTAGAGATTTATCCCCCTTTTTAAACAAAGCAATAACATGTGCAATTTTCCACTGATCTGGAAAAACAATTTCTTGTATCGATCTATTGAATAACATGGGCAGTGGTTTTGCTATATTCCTGTAATAACAGGTCACAGTAGTATATGTAGTTCCACTCGGACACATTATGAAGCCAACCAGTCTTTGATCTTACTATATAATACTGAGTGTTAATTATAGAAATAACAAATACCAATTTTATTATATTTTTTTAACACGACAGGGGATCGAGCCCACGATCGACCATACTCGGAGGGATCACGATAAACATAAAACCACCAATGTGGTTGTATGCTCTCGACAATCATTAGTCAAGCTTAAACAGCTTGTGTGTTGTTTTTGCATTGTATGAAAATGGCGATCCGATTCTTGTAGAAATTATTTTAGCACTGAGTATCTTCAAAGGTTTCTTATATTTAATTATCCTGCAACTGTGTGATTTTGAGCACTAATAAAGGTGACCAAATAAACTTCTGGTACCTGATTCACGTAGAGCGACAGAAAGAAACGGTAACAGTATAAGCGATGATGTCACAAATGACACCATTGAAAACAATACGGTTGTTTCGAATCATTTCCATTCCGCCAATTTTTTTAAATTTTCATCTGCCAAACCACGTGATTTTGATGGAATGTTAGGCACTGGACTTCTGGGCTCGGTTGTTCAACTTGGACTTAAATTTTAAAACTCCATTGGTATTGCAAAATTCATTGATGTCCTCGGAAGCATTTCATTTCCATAGAATTAATTTGGTTCCCTTGGAAGTTTAATTTCTCATTGGACCAAGGTTCTCCTATGGAAATGTGATAAATCATTTTGGAAAACAGTGTTTTCTTATGTCTTATTTGCAAAACATTGGAAATGCACATTTAAAACCGGTTTTTAGTGGGGTTCGTGTTACTCGATCTTTATTTTTATATGTATGTTTTGTGTATCCTTTTGTCATTTTTCTTTTGGCCATTGTGTTGTCTGTCCTTCTCCGATTTACGGATTCTGATTAACCCTTTGGTATCTTTAAACATTCTTAATAGAAATATGAAAATTACCAATAAGTACCGTTTTTTGAGAATTTGAGTTTTTCTCTAACATCTAAATAGCTAGGTTAGTAAATATCATAATTCAAGAATTGGCAAGTTTTCGATATGAGATTCAAAAATTATAATTATATTAATTTTTTTTTATTAAAACGGCTTACTTTTTAAAACACATTTAACCAAACTCATAAGCTTTAGAATATGAAATAAAATTTCTATCTTTAAAATGCTTTGATTTGACAAATGGGATGAAATAAATACGATATTAAAATTGCATAATTTTTGTGAAGGGTGATTTATTTAGAAATTTTTATGTGTAAATGTTCCAGACCATACGGGTATCTAGACCGCACGCGTACGGTCCGGACAGTATGAGTATACTCGTACGGTCTGACCATACGCGTACGGTCCGACCGTACGAGTATACTCATACGGTCTAGTACGAGCTGGACCATAAAGGTATTTAGACCATATCGGTTTTTTCAATACAAACATTATATCATAAACTTTTATTGAGTTTTACAAATTACATTTATCATAATTATTATTACTTTAAACAAAACACCATCACCTCATGAAAAGTAAACAGTTTTTAAACTATAATGCAATTTTAATTGTCTACCTGAATCACATTTTCGCATGCACGCCCAGAGTGATACTTGCTGCTACAAGGAACGCCGGACTTTTTACACTTACATGTTTTGTTCATGCATGTTCCCTTGCATTTGCATCTTTTGCTTGCAAGAGAAACACTTGCATGTTTCGCAGCAGCATGCAGTTTGTGTGGTTTTTTTTGCAAGAGAAAAGCTTGCTTGTTTTGCAGCAGCATGCAGTTTGTGTGGTTTTTTTTGCAAGAGAAAAACTTGCTTATTTTGCAGCAGCATGCAGAGAAATTTCTTCTTTTTTTCCAATGCGAAGTTTCAACTTTACGTGTCAAAAGTTCTATATCACCCATACCATAACATGAATTTAACACACCAAACTCTCATGATAATTTGTACAAACTTGCATCTTTACCAATAATATCATCAACCCTACACAATAATCGTGGTATATTACCATGCAGATGCCTTATCAACAATAGGTATTCTTACGGTTACAAAACTACCTTTTTCAATTTTTGCATTAGACTTTGACACTTTATTATTGTATTTTCTCATCATTAAAACATTAGTAATTCTCTCGGCCTTCTCACGAGTAAACAGTTGGTTTGATGGTTTTTGTAATAAAGTTCCTAAATATGCTTCAAATGTTTCTTCCCATATTCTGTTTACTGGCGATTACTTTAATAACTTTATTCAATTTCAAACTATTGTGTTAACTGCGAGTAAGCAGAATTCACTTATTACGAACATGCTAAATTCAGGACATGTAAGTTTGTAATACTAGTAGATTAAATTAGACTTATTTCTAAATTGTACAATTGCAATAATTAACTTTAAAAAAAAAAAATATTTTAGATTCGAATAACGTTGATCTGTAAAATATTTTTGAAGCCTGGATAATCTCTTAAAACTAGGCAGACCGTACGCGTACGGTCCGACCGTATAGGTATTTTGAAGAAATACACATACGGTCCGGACCGTACGCGTACGGTCCAAATACGCGTATGGTCTGTAACATAAACATATTTGTTTTCATCTACCACAATTAATATGCACATCGTGCATATACTTCATTAAAATAATTACTTTTTAATTGATATTTTAATGTAGGAAGGAAATGCAGATAATATTTTAAAAAAGTGTCTTTTATTAGTTGGAATATTTTCTGCTTTCGAACATTAGTATTGTATTAGTCTGTATTAGTCTGTAAAAGCTTGATCAGTTCAAACACAGAAGTTCGTGAGTGTGATTTCTGGTCAAAACCAAGAAACATAAAAATTGGTATTTGCTTTTTAGACAACAACCACTCTACATGGATCAGGTACCAAAAAAACTTCATTAGATACATGACTAAAGAACACTGAATGTTTTTTTACCCTCTTTATTAGTACCCAAAATCACACAATTGCAGGAAAAACAGCGATGTTATGTTAATATCACGTTAGTTGGGTTCATGTTACTCGATCTTTAGTTTTATATGAAGTGTTTTGTAGATCGTTGTTTGACCTTTTTGTACTTTTTCTTGTGACCATTGTGTTGTATGTCCTTCTTCGATATACCGACCAATACGGCGTGGGTTCGTTCCCGGCTTTGTAAATTACAAAAAAGGGTGCACTCGACTCGCAACCGCAAGTGATAAAGTTTACCAGTTGCTTGCCTATGGTCGGTGGTTCTCTCCGGGTACTCCGGCTTCCTCCACTACTAAAACTGGTCGCCATGATATAGCTGAAATATTGTTGAAAGTGGCGTTAAACACCAAAAATCAAAATCAATCAAAATCAATCGATATACGGATTCTGCTCACCCCTTCTGAGTTGCTTGATAATAGACATCATTGAATGGAAAGATCAAAGTGAAAATGTTCAAATTATCGATAAATGCATATATTAACAAGTGATCATTATCATGCTTACAATGGGTATGCATATTAGACAGACTTTTTTTTTATGGGGCTTCTAAAGTATAACGATAGAAAATTAGCTGAAACCTTCCGGAGCACTTGAGTTCACCCCCGGTTTTAGTGGGTGTCGTGTTACTCGATATTCAGTTTTATATGTATGTTTTGTAAATCGTTGTTCATCCTTTTGTACTTTTTCTTTTGACCATTGTGTTGTCTGTTTTTCTTCGATATACGAATTCTGATTTACCCTTTGGTATCTTCAAACTCTTCCTTTAATTCCAGCTTCCGCCTTATAGATTCTGTCACTTAACAATTCTCTATTCTGTAATTATCTACATCTCATCTATCCAAATGAGCTTGAAGTAGAGGATACCACTGACACTCAAAAGTCTGCTTCTTATCTTAAATTTTTTTCTTGAAATCAACAACTAAAAAAATGGTATTTGTTGCTTCTCTGCTAAGCACGCAGCATTAAGAGGTAAAACCAATGACTAGTCGGCTCGGAATCAGAATAATGTGTCCGGCTGGAGCGGCATGTCTACACGTCGACTCTTGTTTCAGTGAGCTAGCACTATAAAAAACCAACTGAGCGTGTTGGTCCAGAATAAAGCGGTCCTCATCATCATCGTATTGCAAATCAACTTGTTCTCGCCATGATATAGCTTGAAAATTGCTGAATTGGCGTTAAACATCACTGACTGACTGACTGACTGACTCACTCACTCACTCACTCACTCACAGCCGTTGTTCTAAATACATGCATACAGTTCTCTGACGTCACTGAATGTAGTGAACAAATCTCATGAGTGTGTGAAGCTGATGATGATCCATATTTATTTTGTGGTTCTATTCCTGAGGATGATGCCATCTCTTTTATTATTCACTTAAAATATAGAAAAAAGTGTGAATTGACATGGTTGACTGATTATTGATTGATTATTGGGTAACCTCCACCGAGCATTTATGACGAGAACAAGTTCCTAAGCAAACTAAATCTAAGTGAGGGACGGGTGGGCCAAACGGGGCTACAATATTACACCACCACCAGAAAAACATAGAGAAATGGGTTTGGCCAAACGAGGATACAACATTACACCACCACCAGACAAACATAGAGAATTGGGTTGGGCCAAACGGGGCTACAACATTACACTGCCACCAGAAAAAACATAGAGAATTGGGTTGGGCCAAACGGGGCTACAACATTACACCACCACCAGACAAACATAGAGAAATGGGTTGGGCCAAACGGGGATACAACATTACACCACCACCAGAAAAACATAGAAAATTGGGTTGGGCCAAACGGGGCTACAACATTACACCACCACCAGACAAACATAGATAAATGGGTTGGGCCAAACGGGGCTACAAAATTACACCACCACAGACATAGAGAAATGGGTTGGGCCAAACGGGGGTACAACATAACACCACCACCAGACAAACATAGAGAATTGGGTTGGGACTCCAAATTTTGTCGTTCGAAGGGGTGTTTTGTGATGGTTTTTCAATGCTTTTTTATTTTTGTTGTTTAATTTCTTTTTTATTGTATCTTATACTGGTCTTATTTTGTTTATTCAGATTGTTGTTATTTTTTGGGTTGTGTGTTGATGAATCATTGGTTGATGGATGTGTGTTCTTGAGTCATTGGCTGATGGGTTGTGTTATGTTGTGTCATTGGTTGATGGGTTGTGTGTTCTTGAGTCTTTGGTTGATGGGTTGTGTTTTGTTGAGTCATTGGTTGATGGGCTGTGTGTTCTTGAGTCTTTGGTTGATGGGTTGTGTGTAGTTGTGTCATTGGTTGATGGGTTGTGTGTTCTTGAGTCTTTGGTTGATGGGTTGTGTTTTGTTGAGTCATTGGTTGATGGGTTGTGTTTTGTTGTGTCATTGGTTGATGGGCTGTGTGTAGTTGAGTTATTGGTTGATGGGCTGTGTGTTATTGAGTATTTGGTTGATGGGTTGTGTGTAGTTGAGTTATTGGTTAATGGGATGTGTGCTCTTGAGTCTTTGGTTGATGGGTTGTGTGTAGTTGAGTCATTGGTTGATGGGTTGTGTGTTCTTGAGTCGTTGGTTGATGGGTTGTGTAGTTGAATTATTGGTTGATAGCTTCACTAGCGGAATCACAATCGCAATGTACATGAACCTAAACCCGTCCTTTGACATATATTTTACGAGAGAGAGAGAGAGAGAGGGAGCGAGCGAGAGAGAGAGAGAGAGAGAGAGAGAGAGAGAGAGAGAGAGAGTTGTTTAACACTATATGAACATTTTTTAGCGACATCATGGCGACGAGAATAAATTACATTCCAACACTCTTAATCGTTTCATGGAACAACAGCTCGCGGATATTCGTGTCTCTTCACTTGGATACAGGAAACATTAACTTAATTTTGAGACAACCAGTCTTTACTCATACTCCTTAATATGCCGTGCTTAGTAGATATGCTGCAAATACCAGTGTTATAGTCGTTGGTTTGAATTAAGCATATTTGATTGATAAATAACTTATATACTTTCTTGTTATAATACAATTAAACATAGGATTTCGATCGATCGATCGATCAGAAACAAGAGTAACGCTAATATTAATCCGCCTCCTTAAAAAATACGTGAAATTTTGAAAATAGTCAATAAGCATACTCTATTCATTTGACATTTCTGCAAGTTTTGCATTTTAAGACGACATGTAAATAGCTAATGAAAAAAGGTAAAGCGATATAGAAACCTTTATTACAATTTTTGTTTACCGTTAACCAATCCAATTATATCTACCATTACCGTTACTTAATAAAATTCAATATTTATTGATGTATAATAGATTATCCCTATCTAATCAGGACCAATAGAAATGAGAGCTTTGAATGGGTTTCCAGGAAATACATAAATCAGTAAAACTAAAGACCGAGTAACACGAACCCTACTAAAAACTGGGAGTGAACTCAGGTGCTACCTCCATAATGTTCTGGCCGTCATGTGAACTGAACAAGGTTGACAGCTCCACTAATTACACCCGTCTTGTTAATCTAGTTACAAACCCGGTGATACGTCACGAATGAACCAACGTCAGTGGTGTGACGCCTGTGGTCGGAAGTCAACTGCCTTACATGTAACCATCCGGGCAACCATGCCACAGAGTACGTCGATACTAGTAGTAAACTGACTACTAGGTAATATAATAAAAGAAAATGCCACACTGATGGAACAAAAACCAACAGATAAATCGTAGAGACAAAATCGATACCCGTAGCACACAAATACTTGATAGCCCACTTTCCTGGCTTGGTACAGGCACTCCAATGAAAAGAGGCGGGGGCTAAGCTGCGAATGTAGAATCTGATTGTTAAAGATCAGGAGTAGGTAAAGGAATTTTATATTCTGCTAATGATTTTGAATATTAACTAAATGATTCATTTTTTGTGTGTTTTTATTATCAGGTACAGAAGTACGAATTATTTCATCGAGAACAGATGCTATGCCTTTGCTGTCTGAACATAATGCCTACCCATCAGACAACGCATTCATCACGTTTAAAATTAAAGCAACTTATGACGGATTTTAACTCTCATGTCGCAGACAAATGTCATAACCTCACACAATTATGTCATTATAATAAGTGGATGGGCCAATACAAAGTCGGAAATTCAGTACCTAAAGACAACTAATGTTATACAAAAACCGATAGATTTCAGTTTTGTTGGGGCCACCCTTGCAAGCCACACAGAAAGTCTCTTAAACCAACTCAATAGGTACAGTTCTGGGTAAGTTGGTATGGTGGCGTCGTTCGAGTCGGCAAAGGTCAAACATTTAATAACAACGAAATTATGTCAATGGCTATGGCTTGTCCATTTGAAGTTCAAAATATAGCACTTGGTGGAACTAGATTTACTGACGTTGATTGGTTAATCATGACGACACGTAAGTATAAAATTATTTTACAAAGGGCGTATAAGCCAGGGGACAAGTGAAACACAGGGACTGTCGTAGTCGTGATCGTATATGGCAGTTGGATTTACCCGGAGAAAACCACCGACCTGGCGCCAATTACTGACAAACTTTCATGGCTTATCACCTGTAACTATATTAACACGACGGTTGCCACTAGTGGAGCAGGAACTGCTTTTCCTTACGGATCACCTGAGTTCATCCCCGGTATGTAGTGGGATTCGTGTTGCTTGATCTTTAGTTTTATGTGTACATGTATGTTTTGTAGATCATTGTTTGTCCTTTTGTACTTTTTCTTTTGACCATTGTGTTGTTTGTTCTTCTCCGATATACGGATTCTGATTATCCCCTTGGTATCTTCAAACTCTCCTTATCACATAATGTTGTATCGAGTACACCTCGCGATGAACGGGGTTCGAACTCACAATCTTCGTGGTGATGGGTCCTGATTGCACAGTTAGTTGTAAATCCAACTACCATACGATCACTACCACGACGACCCTCAAATATCAATATGGTTTAATAAAAACATATTATATATTAACATGCCATCGTCGGTAATCCAAAGCTGATCACGCTCAGATTACACACCACTCATCACCCGTGGGTCAACTGGCAGAGAAATCCTCGTGTCGTGGAAGCAATGGCTATTAGTAATTACCACTTAAAATAATTGTTGATATTGTTAATCTCCTGATTTGAGGTGAAAACGCTATACAAAAATGTGGACTACCATAATTGCAAGGAATTCTTTTCTTAATTTAAATACATTTAAAAACTGCGATTTGATTAGCTATAGAGAAAGAGTCATCGGGACTATAACGATTTCTCTGTCAGTTGACACACGGGTGATAAGTGGAGAGTCATTAGAGCTTTATCAGCTGTAGGTTACACCCTCGTGTAGCTTGCACAAAGTATACCTGGAACAATTGTCAGCCGGTAAGCTCATAGTCAAAAGATTGGAAAACCAAATTATTCAAATAAACCAAATGACCAAAGCAAGATAGCGATGAACTGCAGATGTCATCTATGTATGAATGGTTCATTTCACTTCTTATCTCTTACTATTTTGCACATAGACATCTCGTACATATTTCAAAGCCAATAAGCAGAATAAGACAATACCTCCTTATAAACCACAGTATGATAGACAGTTTATACTGGAATTATTTAGTACAAGATATATTGGTATTAGTAAGAAGATTTGGGTCCATAAAACAAATTTAACCCCACCACTTTGTATTGAAGTGCCAACTCCAAGTCATGAAGTTAAGGTGGTACCATACACTTCAGGTAACATTTGATCTGTTCGTTGAATTTTCTGATTTTTTTGGCAGTGTGTTTGAATATATCCACTGTAATATGGGATGCAGTCCCAACTATGGTAGAAATAGCAATATTTTGATTCCAGATCCTTATCACAAATGGCTTAAATTCCTTGCACCGGAAATGACACACCGGAAACCAATACATGGTTAAATCTGCAGAAAATCGGATGCGCAGTAATCTGGAACGATTTACAGATTTCATGTCAACTCGTACCTTTTCCAACTCGTACCCTACCAACTCGTACCCAATTTCCGCTTATGAATGTTAAAAAATGACTCAAATTCGCAGTGTGTTCAAACATATACCATGGACCTGACAATATCATTAAACAGAGAACTTCCTCCTCCTGTCCGAAATAATATTTTCTATGAAATTGAGACGTCGAGTACCGGATTATACAACACCGGACTGGGTGCACAGTCTATCTCGGACTAACAGTCAACAGGAGGGGGCAGGTTCCCGTTTTGGCGAAAAACCTTAAAAAAAGACGGAAAATTTGGGTTTGGATCCCCCTATTTGCCCCCTCTTTTGAGAAAGTCTGGATCCGCCCCTGGTCTACTTTGAAAATAAATATAGGTCCGTATATCTGAGTTAATATTGTTTAAAAATTATTGGACTTCGTCCCAAGTTAGGTAACACCTATTATCATATTAAATATCAAAATTTTAACAAATTCCAACCAACAGACTCAGAGCTATAAATTGACTAGCCACATAGCAACTTATCTCTCTGTGGTTTTGATCACCGAGATGCTTGAAATCTGCATACAAACATCATATGCTCAAAACGGAAATCTGCATACAAACATCATATGCTCAAAACGTTCAACTGATTTTAAAGAGTTATCTCCCTGTAGTGTATAGTACCTCCTTAAGTGTTAGTGTTATCAATTTTGACTCTGATGATGTTTTCCTATAAATTTTGTTCCGAAAAAGCTTTTCTGCTTTTCATTTTACAAGTTATGAAAAAACTACAAACACTCTGTCAGATCGAGGTTGTGTTTCTGTTTGAGTGATACGTCATAGTTCCTATGTATTTTACAGCAGCATCTGGAACCAATAGCGATACATCCCTGAATAAGTTGTTGACAAAGTTCACCAGACCAGACTCCTGTCCAGAATTTGAACAACTTTATGTATCTGTCGTTGACAGTGCTGTTGTGTGCATTACAATGTGTGGAGAACAATCACAATGTAAACATGCAAAATTTTCACTTGTTTCTAACGTGTGCTCATTATTTTCAAATTATGCTACAGGTATCGAATTCTCGAGCAACATGCACAAAAAAGTAGATATAGTGTAAAGAGACACTTATCGTTTAAATCTATGATGATCTTAATAAAATTAGAGTGGTCTTGCCTCCTTATCGTTTAAATCTATAATGATTCAGTATTAAGAGACATTTATCGTTTAAATCTATAATGATTCAGTATTAAGAGACACTTGTCGTTTAAATCTATAATGATTCAGTATTAAAAGACACTTGTCGTTTAAATCTATAATGATTCAGTATTAAGAGACACTTGTCGTTTAAATCTATAATGATTCAGTATTAAGAGACACTTGTCGTTTAAATCTATGATGATCTTAATAAAATTAGAGTGGTCTTGCCTCCTTATCGTTTAAATCTATAATGATTCAGTATTAAGAGAGACTTGTCGTTTAAATCTATGATGATCTTAATAAAATTAGAGTGGTCTTGCCTCCTTATCGTTTAAATCTATAATGATTCAGTATTAAGAGACACTTGTCGTTTAAATCTATAATGATTCAGTATTAAGAGACACTTGTCGTTTAAATCTATAATGATTCAGTGTAAAGAGACATTATCGTTTAAATCTATAATGATTCAGTGGAAAACAGACACATATCGTTTAAATCTATAATGATTCAGTGTGAAGATACACTTATCGTTTAAATCTATAATGATTCAGTGAGAAGAGACACTTATCGTTTAAATCTACAATGATTCAGTGTGAAGAGACACTTATCGTTTAAATCTATAAAAAGCATATTTTCTACAAAAATGATTGTCGTTTTCCGTACTGACCTGTCATAAAATGTAGATTAAACATCGAATTATTGACGAATACGCTACGAAACGTTGTTTTTTCGATTTAAAAAAGCTGACCATCGTTACTGGAAGCTAATTAATTATGCACTGACCTGAGCGAGACCAAATGCATTTTTATCTATTTTTATGCCAGTATGTGTTTCTTTACCTCGCAAATACGGCCGTTTTATGCTACTCATTGACAATAATTTGCTGGTGCCAGATGCAAAATTACATATATTGAATAATATCTACCGATAATGATCATAGGCATCATCATAAATTCATAAAATATGAAAAACGATTGTGAAAAGAAGGCAACATGCTCGGTTTACCTATTAAGCACTTCAGCATGAGTTTGGACGCGTAGCACTTCCTTCAGTTCGTACCAACGGTCCAACTGACCCCCTTCATATATCCTGCATTTGTTCCATTTGGATGATACTGCACTTCTATTCCTCTTTCTCTCTGAATCCGTCAAAGTCCGCTTTCTTCCACGCGTTGACACTTTCTCTTCCGACATGTTGTTTATTGTTTCTAAACAGTGCGTATGCTCAAGACGGGTTCACATAGAAGGTTATATGAATATACGGGTTTAAATTGAATTCTTGTCATCCTGGACAATAATTCCGATAACGATAGTTTTGGGTCTTTTTTGTCAAAAAAAGAACACAAATCGTATCCTTTGCAGCATTACTGTTTAATGATAGCTTAAACAAATCATTTATGGACAGTTAAAATTTTGCAACAAAATCGTAGACAATATACCTTTAAATCAGTGATAAGAGACACTTATCGTTTAAATCTATAATGATTCAGTGTGAAGAGACACTTATCGTTTAAACATATGATGATCCAAAAACAATTTAGAGTGGTCTTGCCTATTTTTATTTTATTCAAGGATTGATCTCAATTTTTTATCGGTTCATGAAGAAATAAACTCAAAAATGTGGTACACACTGTGCAACCCGCGAAGCGGGTTACACAAGGGTGTGTACCAAATTTTCGAGCTTATTTCGAATGAACCGAACAAAAAATTGTGATCAATCCTTATAAATTAATCCCTAATTAATTTCTTTCTTGTCCTCAAAATATTTTGACGGATAATAATTGCTTAAAAAGAATTAAAATTAAAGATTTTCCCAACTGAGACCCCAACATGTGACTTCCGGTCAAATGTATTGTTTATGGAAAATAACATAAATTTTTATCCTATCAAAATCTCTTAAACACATCAAATTAATTTATTGAATTTTATTGAATAGCTAACGAAAGTCAGTAGCATATAAACGTTAGAGAATACCGAAGGGGCAATTAAAAATGGACAATTCAGAGAAACTAGCAACATAGGTCACACAAGACGAAGAAAAAGACAATACAATATGCTCGCCTATATTTATTCGTATGAGGTAGACTTCATACAGGGGCTTCTCAAGAAAAGGGAAAAGAGGCTAGCCTGATTTTTTAATTTCACGTTCCGCTATATAGATAATGTCCCTTCACTAAATAATTCTAGGTTTGGTGATTTCGTTGATCGCATTTATCACATTGAGCTTGAAATAAAAGGATACCACAGATACAGATAGGTCTGCTTCATATCTTGACCCTAAAACTCGAAATTGATAGTGAGGGGCTGTTAAGAACGAAACTTTACAACAAAAGAGATGATTAAAATTTTTCCATTGTGAACTTTCCATTTATATGTAGCAACACTCCAGTAGCACCTGCATATGGAGTATATATCTCTCAATTGATACGATATTGCAGAGCTTGTGGTTCCATCAGGATTTCCTTGATAGAGGGTTGCTGCTCACAAAAAAAGCTACTGAACCAAGAGTTCCTCTTGGTTAAGTTGAAGTAATCACTTCGAAAGTTTTACGGTCGCCCCCATAACTTGGTTGACCATTATGGAATATTTGTGTTTGTTTTAAACATATTTTATTCACAAAAATGAATAGGATTGAGCAACATTGTATGCCTGTACAAGCTCTCTCCTTTTACATGTACAAGGCTTATATTCAGTAAAAAATAGTACATATGTATATAACAGTTATATCAATAATATATGATAATTATGTTCCTTGAATACATGTAATTGTGAACACCAATAATATTTCATATATAATAAATTTACTAGTGAAGTGAAATTTGTAGACTTTCTAAATATTTTAAATAGTTAAACATACAATAAGTTAAAGAAAAAAATAAAATAAAGCAAAATAAATGTATAATAGGAGGAGTGCAATTGAAAAAAGAAGCATCTTAAATGAAACGATGAGTGTCAATTATGAACTTGTGTACAGCTTGAAATATATATGTATTTAGATCATATGAAAATGATCTATTTCCATGTAATAATAAATCTATATTAATGTCAATATTATTATTTTTTGGTATTAATGTCTGTATGGAATCTAATAAGATC
>MJUT01028620.1:85343-95591 GCA_002080005.1 Gigantidas platifrons | reverse complement strand
TTTGGGTCCATAAAACAAATTTAACCCCACCACTTTGTATTGAAGTGCCAACTCCAAGTCATGAAAGAGAGGTGTCATGAATTTAAGGGGGTATCATACATTACAGGGAGATAACTCTTTAAAATCAGTTGAACGCTTTGATCCTATGATGTTTGTATGCAGATTTCAAGCATCTTGGTGATCAAAACCACAGAGAGAAAAGTTGCTATGTGAATTTATAGCTCTGAGTCTGTTGGTTGGAATTTGTTAAAATTTTGATATTTATTACAGTTGATATATTCAAACACAATGCCAAGAAAAAAAAGAAAATTAAACGAGTAGATCAAATTTTACCTGAAGTGTATGGTACCACCTTAAGTGTTGGTCTTATCAACTTTGCCTCTGATGATGTTTTTTCTATCGATTTTCGAACTGCTCCGAAAAAGTTTTCTTGCTTTTCATTTTACAAATTATCAAAAAACCACAAACACTTTGTAAGATCGAGGGGCCCGGGTGGTTCAATGAGTTAGGTCGTTGGATCATACAGCTCATACAAGCCTATCACCAATACGGTTGGATTCGTGCCCGCCTTTGTACGTTACAAAAAAGGGTGCACTCGACTCACAGCCACAAGTGATAAAGTTTACCAGTTGCTTGCCCATGATCGGTGGTTCTCTCCGGATACTCCGGCTTCTTCCACCACTAAAACTGGTCGTCATGATATAGCTGAAATATTGCTGAAAGTGGTGTTAAAACACCAAAAATCAAATCAAATCAATATGTAAGATCAAGGTTGTATTTCTCTTTGAGTGATACGTCATAGTTCCTATGTATTTTACAGCAGCATCTGGAACCAATAGCGATACATCCCTGAATAAGTTGTTGACAAAGTTCACCAGACCAGACTCCTGTCCAGAATTTGAACAACTTTACTTATCTGTCGTTGACAGTGCTGTTGTGTGTATTACAATGTGTGGAAAACAATCACAATGTAAACATGCGAAATTTTCACGCGATACTAACGTGTGCTCATTATTTTCAAATTATGCTACAGGTATCGAATTCTCGTACAACACTCACAAAAAAATAGATATAGTGTAAAGAGACACCTATCTTTTAAATATATAATGATTCAGTGTAAAGAGACATTTATCGTTTAAATCTATAATGATTCAGTGTAAAGAGACACTTATCGTTTAAATCTATAATGATTCAGTGTAAGCAGACACTTATCGTTTAAAGGCATATTTTCTACCAAAATGATTGTCGTTTTCCGTACTGACCTTCATAAAATGAAGATTAAGCACCGAATTATTGGCGAATACGCTACGAAACGTTGTTTTTTCGATCTAAAAAAGCTGACCATCGTTACTGGAAGCTAATTAATTATGCACTGACCTGAGCGAGGCCAAATATATTTTTATCTATTTTTATGCCAGTATGTGTTTGTTTACCTCGCAAATACGGCCGTTTTATGTTACTCATTGACAATAATTTATTGTTGCCAGGAGCAAAATTACATATATTGAATAATATCTACCGAAAATGATCATAGGCATCATCATAAATTTATAAAATATGAAAAAGCGATTGAGAAAAGAAGGCAACATGCTCGGCTTACCTATCAAGCAAAATATTTGCCACTTCAGTGTGAGTTTGGACGGGTAGGACTTCCTTCAGTTCGTGCCAACGGTCCAACTGATCCCCTACATATATCCTGCATTTGTTCCATTTGGAAGATACTGCACTTCTATTCCTCTTTCTCTCTGAATCCGTCAAAGTCCGATTTCTTCCACGCGTTGACACTTTCTCTTCCGACATGTTGTTTATTGTTTCTAAACAGTGCGCATGCTCAAGACGGGTTCACATAGAATGTCATATGAATATACGGGTTTAAATTGAATTCTTGTCATCCTGGACAATAATTCCGATAACGATAGTTTTTGGTCTTTTTTGTTAAAAAAAAAACACAAATCGTATCTTTTGCAGCATAACTGTTTAATGATAGCTTAAACAAATCATTTATGGACAGTTAAAAATTTTCAACAAAATCGGAGACAATATACATACCTTTAAATCTATAACGATTCAGTGCTAAGAGACACATCGTTTAAATCTATAATGATTCAGTGTGAAGAGACACTTATTGTTGAAGCATATGATGATCTAAAAATGTTTTTAGAGCGGTCTTGTCTACTTTTTATTTTATTTAAGGAGTGGTCTCAATTTTTTTTTCGGTTCATGCAGAAATAAACTCAAAAATGTGATACACACTGTGTAACACGCGAACCGGGTTACGGAAGGGTGTGTACCACATTTTTGAGTTTATTTCGAATGAACCGAACAAAAAATTGTAATCAATCCTAATAAACAAGTTCCTAATTAATTTTTTCCTTGTCCTAAACATATTTTGACGGATAATAATTGCTTAAAAAGTATTAAAATTAAAGATTTTCCCAATTGAGAACCCAACATGTGACATCCGGTTAAAAATTTTGTTTATTAAAAATAACATAAATGTTTATCCAATCAAAATCTCTTAAGCACATCAAATTAATCTATTGAACTTTAGTTGACGACCGACTAATATCTAACGAAAGTCAGTAGCATATAAACGTTAGAGAATACCGAAAGGACAATTAAAAATGGACAATCCAGAGAAACTAGCAACATAGGTCACACAAGACGAAGAAAAAGACAATACAATATGCTCGCCTATATTTATTCGTATGAGGTAGACTTCATACAGGGGCTTCTCAAGAAAAATGAAAAGATTCTTTAATTTCACGTTCCGCTATATAGATAATGTCCCTTCACTAAATAATTCTAGGTTTGGTGATTTCATTGATCGCATTTATCACATTGAGCTTGAAATAAAAGGATACCACATATACAAATAGGTTTGCTTCATACCTTGATCTACAACTCGAAATTGACAGTGAGGGGCTGTTAAGAACGAAACTTTACGACAAAAGAGATGATTTCATTTTTTTCATTGTGAACTCTACATTTATATGTAGCAGCACTCCAGCAGCATCTGCATATGGAATATATATCTCTCAGTTGATACGATATTGCAGAGCTTGTGGTTCCTATCAGGATTTCTTTGATAGAGGGTTGCTGCTAGCAAGGAAGCTACTGAACAAAGGTTCCTCTTGGTTAAGTTGAAGTCATTTCTTCGAAAGTTTTACGGTCGCCACCATGACTTGGTTGACCATTATGGAATATCTGTGTCACAAATGACCTCGGATATATTTCACTTGTCGTAAACACTTTCCGGTCCTTTCCTCATTCATAACTTATCACCGGGTTTGTAAATAGATTAACGCGACGGGTGCCGCTA
Organism: Gigantidas platifrons; assembly: GCA_002080005.1. NCBI lineage: Eukaryota > Metazoa > Mollusca > Bivalvia > Mytilida > Modiolidae > Gigantidas > Gigantidas platifrons. The sequence goes on along the minus strand of MJUT01028620.1, from coordinate 92,269 downwards.
GAGAAGCACCCCTTGTTCTTAGTGGGGTTCGTGTTACTCAATCTTTAGTTTTATGTGTATATTTTGTAGAACGCTGTTTGTCCTTTTCTACCTTTTCTTTTGGCCATTGTGTAGTCTGTTCGTTTTTGATTTACATTACTCCTTTCGTATCTTCAAACTCTTCTAAGTGTAGCAATCTTTCCTCTCTCAGTATGTGGTAAATAAAACACTGAAATTTGGGTTTTAGTTTATGAAGCTTAACTCCACTTTCAACAATATTTCAATTATATCGTGAGGTCAGTTGTATTGGTGGCGGAAACCTGAGTACCCGGAAAAAACCACCGACAAGTCACCGACAAACAATATCACAAAAGGTTAGTTCTTCTCTTTCGAACTACTTTATCATGACGTCATAGCATTGAAATTTGGGGAAACCACACCAATGTAAGCAACGCAAGTACAGCGACTGCTTAATGTTCATTCATTTATATTATGCATCACGAATTCATAATCATTTTCATATCATAGTTTTAATATTTTCAGAAACTGTAGGTTCACATTTCTCCAAAAGAAGCGTTGTTGAACGATTATATAGTACGGTATCATGGCGTTTGTGAATGAACAGCAACATTATGAATGACGTAATACTCAAAATGTAGTATCCCTCATAGTATTGTACAGATGTGTTTATTTAATTTCGACTCTTGTTATTTGTCGAAATTTGTATTTATGGAAAAATTAGATACATTTGTCACAAACTTAATGTGTTGGTACAAGACTTTGTATCAGGTCTTGCCTGTCGCGTGAACTAACCGCATCACAACTCATCGCTATGGCGAATCGTAGTGATACTGATTTACACAACAGGCTCGGCTTGGTACAAAGTCTTGTACTAACAAACTATGTATGTAGTGGATATTTATTTCCTTCCACATTTATTTGATCAGTTACACCTCCACATAAAAAATTATTAGCTTCTAAAATAAAACATTCCTTATCAAATGAGTGAGTTTGTATTGGTGTGGTAAATGCATTTATACTAGTAATATAAACTATGATATCATATTGTCTCCAAGCAATATCGATCACTCATTGTAATGGAAGGGTATTTTTTCCTTTGATATTTATATGATAAGTCAACCAACGCATATTAGCTTCTAAAATAAAACATTCCTTGTCAAATGAGTGAGTTTATATTGTCATGGTATATACATTTGTACTAGTTATATACTAGACCATAGCTTTTCAATTATGTGTTTACAATCTGTTCTGTTGACATTAAATTGGTAATCACAGAGTGTGAAATCATAAGCTATAAGTCTGTTCAATTTAAAAAAGACAAATCTATGTATATGCAGCGTCTATAAGCCATTATATCTTCACTTTATTTTTGTTTATTATGAAAATTGATATGCGTTTTAATTATGTAGTAAGATATTTTATGGCTATTTTGTTTTCTTCCGCTTTGATGTTTAAAACCAATATGTTTCATATCACGTAAGTGCCGAGAAGCTCAAATTATCGCCAATCCATAAGCGTTGTTAAGGACGCGATTAAGTCACGCGATAAAATAATTCAAAATGTTTTTTTTTTAAATCGAGGACGTTTCTCGGTCATCTCTCATCACAGCGACTTCGCCCTTCGATGAGAGATGACTGAGAAACGTCCTTTCGTTTAAAAAACATCCTTAATCACTTAGTATCTGATATTGTTTTAGCTAGGACGCATTATGTAAGACAAGTGTGAAGCAAAAACAAAAACAAAAAACAAAATGATAAATAATAATCTACAAAACACTACACAGAAAACTAAAGATTGATCTCCACGAGCCCTACTAAAAACCGGGAATTAATTCTGGTGAAAACACGTGGCTTGGCAAACTCGACTTACTGTAAAAGCAACAGAAAAAATATAACTGCATTAAAGAAGCTACCAGTTCCTCTAAACCTTCCCACAGTTTCATTATAAATAACCACATATCAATTTTCGTCTTTGAAGAGCAGCAGACATGAAGGAAAAAAATTCAATATATCAGCAACCCCGAGATCTTTCACAAGGCAGTGAAAAATAATGAAGGACCCTGTCAATGTCCATAATAAATTTGGATGTTCAGATAAACTTTTTATGTAGATGTTTTCTTTCCTCCATCACTGCTAAGACGTTTTACCGGACTTGACTTTTACTTTAAGCGTATTTTACTGTCATACAAAACAAGACAAATGTCTAATACACAAGCTGTAAACTTATGAAGTCTTCTCCGGTACATGTAAACATTAGCAATGAAATTATGCAAATACAGATAACATGAACAATACTATTGCAAAAATTGAAGATAACATAACAGGAGAAAAACAGTTCTATTGGCTAGAATATAAAAGTCAGTTTTGTATATACTTATCTATAAACACAAATACGGGAATGTATATACAAGGTCGTCGTCGTCTGATGTATATTCAACATATACAAAATGTAAATATATATACAAGACAAATTCTTTAGAGTTAAAAATGTATTTTTGGACGAGCAAGAACAGTTCAGGGGTTTTGACGTTTTCAAAAGAGGGATTTCCAAATAATATATTTTCGATATCTATTTCAAAACCTAAATGTTTCATGCCACGGAATAGTGGTATTCTGTGTTCAGTATATATTTTACATTTAAAAAGAATGTTCCACAGACTCGATGTAGTTTCCACAATGACAATTACAAGTGGCAATTAAATTACATCTAAATAGATCATATTTAAGGCTACTACATTTTTGACGTAAACGAGACTGTAATATATTAGCAATTCTAATACCAGTAGAAAAATGCAATGGTGATTTGTCAGGCATGTCATAAACTTTTCGTAGTTCGTTTTTAAACATTTATTTGCAAGGAGAATTTCTCAAGTCTGTTGGCAGATTGCTCCAGAGTCTAATGATACTTGGACTTGACTGTAAATATGAGAAATACGACGTGGAACTGCTTACCATTTGCGAGCACCTGAGTTCTACCCTGGATGTATGGTGGGTCGTATTGGTCATTTTAGGTTTTATGTGTCTTTATGTTCTGAATTCCGTGTTGTGATGTCCGTTACGATTTTTGCATAAAAACGGTGCTCGGTGCGTCTCTACCTTCAGCTGTTTGTAGGAGGACGCATGTCTTCTTCACGTTGGTTGTGTTTGTTTGCGTATAGTGGTATCAAGTACATATTGAATTGTGTTTTTTGTTCGTCTTGTGTGCCATATGTTGCCAGTTTCTCTAGATTGTCCATTTTGTTATTGTCCCTATGGTATTCTCTAACGTTTTCTCGGGGGCCCGGGTGGCTCAATGAGTTAGGTCGTTGGATCTAACAACTCATGCAAGCCTATCACCAATACGGCGTGGGTTCGCGCTCAGCTTTGTAAACTCAAAAAGGATATCACTCGACTCGCATCCGCAAGTGATAAAGTTTACCAGTTGCTTGCCCAGGGTCAGAGTTTGTATAACATAGGTACCACACCAACATTGCAACAACAAAAAAGCATCCAAACTGGCTGTTAAATGGCCATAACGAACATTGTAAGAAGAAAATGATGCAATATTTTCCTGAAATTCAGGTGTTTGTTTGTTGTTGATGAAGTGTTTTTTTGCACTGCAGTTCAATTTTTCTGTAAAAAGAAAATTGAAACTGACTGTTTTTTTCAATTCATTTATCTCTGTATTGATCATGACCTTTTGATGTTTTATCTTAATTTGTAGGCATTATTGTATCCCAATATTGAGAGAAAACTGAAATTGAGAGAAAAACTTTGAAGTGTGTGCACTGCAGCGAACCACTTCACGTCAAATGGTCAGTACCTTTATATTTGGAATAAACAAATGTCTGCAGAAGGACAGAAAGAAATGGATTGGGGTTAAGCTGTGTACAATTAATGTTCTTTGTGTATTGAACCTACGTTCAATCTGAACAGGAAGGACGTCGTCTGCTGCCGCTTCGGCTTCCTGATTTTGTGATTCGATATCTGTTCCAGTGATGTCCTTGCCCGTTTCTTCTCCCTCTGAGTCCTCGGAGTCTAAATCTGGAAACTCAGCTTGTAAGTCAAACTGTGGAATGATGATTGGCATTAATAATAGGTCGTCAGCGTCACATTCATAGTCGGACATATCTGAGTCAGCCATATTGTTTACAAACTTGTGCAGTCGGCGTAGGAATATAGCATTCCTTCAGGCATGCCAACTGCAGATTTGACGGCTCTTGATAGCAAAACGGGTTACATTATAATTGCATTAGAATTGGATATCTCTTAGAAGGGTTATCGTATTATTAATAATATCATCATATCATAATAGAAAATAGAATACATTATTGTGAATAATAATGTTGAGAAGCTATTTTGATCTCTTGAAATTTATACATTGTAATTTAATTCTTGGAATTGGATATCTCTTTTTGAAGGGTTGTCGTATTATTGTATCATCATATCATAATAGAAAATAGAATACATTATTGTGGATAATGAGAAAATAAAGTACCCATTAGACTGATAAATTTCAATATTTCATTGAACACATATTGAGGGAGAAAACACTGCTACACTAAAACCACAAAAAAAATAAAATCCAACGAGATACAGCATTTCTACTGATATTCCAGAGCATGTGGTTCCTATCAGGATTACCTTGACAGGGAAGCTACCAGGGGTTCCTATTGATTAAGTTGAAGCCACCACTTTGAAAGTTTTACGATCGCCACCATGACTTGGTTGATCGTTATGGAATATCTGTGTCACCAATGATAGATTAATACGACGGGTGCCACTAGCTGATCAGGAATTGCTTACCCGTCCGGAGCACCTGAGTTCCCCCCGGGTTTTAGTGGGTTTCATGTTACTCGATCTTTAGTTTTGTGTGTATTTTTTGTAGATCGTTGTTTGTCCTTTTGTCCTTTTTCTTTTGGTAGTTGTCCTTCTTAGATTTACGGATTCAGATTACTCTTTGGTATCTTCAAACCTTCCTTTTATCCAACCGTGAAGCGAATTGTCTTTATCTAGGCGAGGATGCTACCGAGTGCCGCTTAGGTATTTTGGTGGTCAATTAATATCAAATAAAATAAAAAGAGGCAAGATCACTCTAATTTTATTAAGATCATCATTGTTTTAAACGATAGGTGTCTCTTTACACTATATCTATTTTTTTGTGTGTGTTGTTCGAGAATTCGATACCTGTAGCATAATTCGAAAATAATGAGCATAAGTTAGAATCACGTGAAAATTTCGCATGTTTACATCGTGATTTTTCTCCACAAATTGCAATGCACATAATAGTACTGTCAACGACAGAAACTGAAAGTTGTTCAAATTCTGGACAGGGGTCTGGTCTGGTGAACTGTGTCAACAACTTGTTCAGGGATGTACCGCTATTGGTTGGAGAGGCTGCTGTAAAATAAATAGGAACTATGAGGTACCACTCACACAGAAATACAACCTCGGTCTGATACAGTGTTTGTGGCCCTTTTCATAACTAATCAAATGAAAAGCAAAACATACCACACTGTCGGAACAGTGCCAAAATCGAACAGTAAAAGATGCAAAATTGATAGCCTTAATACACAAATACATGACCGTTCACATTCCTTGTGGACACTTCCGTAAAGAGTGGCGGGGTTAAACTAGTTTTATCGGCGAAATCTTCTGACTAATACCAATATTTGTTGTTCTGCATAATTGTAATACACATTTTCATACACATTTTCTATCATACTCCTGTCTCCTCATATTGTCTTATTCCGCTGGAGGCCGTCGTGGTCATGATCGTACGGTAGTTTTACTACTACATGTGCAATCAGTACATATCAGCACTAAAGCTGTGAGTTTGAATCCCAGTAATGGCGAGGCGTACTCGATATAACATTATGTGATCAATTTTGTCAGTGACTTCCAAAAGATTGGTAGTTTTCTCCAGGTACTCCAGTTTCCTGTACTAATAAAACTGACCGCCACGATATAATTGAAATATTGTTGAAAGTAATGTACATGTTCTTTTCCCCACTAGAGACCTACATGTATTATATATACCATGGATCTTACGAATTAACTTATTTAAACAAACGAATCCGAAGGATGAGTTGGTTTAAATAAGTTCATGAGTAAGATCCATGGTATATATGTTTTGTAACGGAAATTACACGATTAGCAAAAGGGTGTTCTCTCCGACGTCCGCGTTAACCATGGAATAACATGTAGATCTTTATTTTAAACCATGACTTAAGCTCCTCCCACTTCCATAGAAACTTAACTATTATTCTCATGTGATGTCATAATCATGGAATAACATCAAGATATTCATGTTATACCATGGTTTGTAAAATTTCACTATTTTTAAGTTGATTACTGCATAAAAACATCAAAGGAAATATGAGTATTTATGTTACATTAACATTTAATTTCTCGGCACTTTATCATTTGCTTCCAATCCAGACCACCTGCGTTTTATTAAGATTAACTACTCTGCCTGATATTTTTTATTTATTTTTTTTTAAAAGAAATCAATTTCAGTCAGAGAATCTTGTAAAGATTTTTTTCAGAGCCATCTAATATTAATGCAGTGTCGTCAACAAATTATGACATTAAGAGGATACCCTTGTCTGCAGCCACGAAAAAGTGAGAAAAAAGATGTGATCGCATAGTAGTTGGAATTACAACTACCTGTACAATCAGCGCCTATCACAACTAAAGTTGTGAGTTCGAACCCCGTTCAAGGCGAGGTGTACTGAATACAACATTACTTGATAAAGTTTGTCAGTGACTTGCGGCAGGTCGGTGGTTATCTCCGGGTACTGAATACAACATTACTTGATAAAGTTTGTCAGTGACTTGTGACAGGTCGGTGGTTATCTCCGGGGCGAGGTGTACTGAATACAACATTACATGATAAAGTTTGTCAGTGACTTGCGGCAGGTCGGTGGTTATCTCCGGGGCGAGGTG
>MJUT01028620.1:55219-70124 GCA_002080005.1 Gigantidas platifrons | reverse complement strand
TTTGAATTTAAATCTTCTTTTGATTGAATATTATAATTTTGAATTTTTTTTTTAATTTTTTAATTTTATGAATTTTTTGAGAGTGCAATAATAAACAAATACAAGGATATATTGCACGATTCTTTTCCATTGAAGTTAATAGGAAAATGTGTATTACTATTTATTATATAGATATCGATGAAATACCTTGATTTCCGAGTTAAATGAAAAAGATAATTTCACTAGTGAAATTACCATTTTTATTTTCACTCTCGCTATTTTTCCCGCCATTTTTCGAGCGGAACTTTTTTTTTTAGAATATTATATGGAGTGTCCCTTTGCTTCATTTCACTGACATATTGTTAGTTTCATTTATGATAAAGGAAAGATTTAAAAAATAAACAAAAGGATATCTTAATCTAGTATTTCATTGCGATACAATAAAAAGCAGGTAAATTTGTCAAACATTGACATGTTTTAATACTTTTCATGGCAGAATCATGCTCTAAAAACATGTGGTCTCGCTAGAAAGAATATTTCCAACAGTAGGATGAAACTTTAACCACCCCCAAAAGATCGTCTGCTATAAGTTAACTCCAAATAACAGTGTTTGTTCTATTGCGTCTTGTGAAATGAATCCAATTTTTTTCACAGCTTTCGTCAACCACAAGTACTAGTTCAATGACTTCTGACACTAAGATGTCATCTCATTGTTTTGGGGAACACTTACATTTACGGAGGAACTGTTAATTTTAACAATCCTAAGACTAGTCAGAAAAGACAAAGTGATGATTCCGGACTACTAATAGCAAAAACAAAATATAAAAGAATGTTACCTTTATCGTTTAGTGGTTCCAATTCTGAATGAACTTTAGTCCAGTTTCCTTCCGTTCTAATCCGTTTGAATTACACATTTAACGTTTGAACCGTTTGGACCCACATTTAACGATTTACATTTCCTAGCTGTTATATTGTTAAATTACTTGTTTTCTAATTATATAATCCATCGAATTTAAAATAGTTTTGGCTTTGTTAACGGCCAAAGATTGGTATGCATCCGACTTCTTTCACAAAACATTCTTCCCACAAGACAAGGGTACAAATGAAATGTACATATAGTAAAAATGAAACATACATCAAGTGTCAATAAATAAAATTGTGTCTTTCAAGGTCGAGTGCATACTATGGTCACAAAGTTTACAAGTAACCAACACGGACATTATATTCCTAATCGAAATATGTGCACATGAATTTATTTATTTACAAAATTGAAAGCATTAGACAAACTTTTCAGTCAACGAGTAGCCAAGGACACATGTGTATATTAATACGCAATAAAGAAATAAACACATGCAATGCAGATGAAAGAAATTATCAAATTTATTGACTCAAAACAGTCTATATAATAAACAGTATAACTAACTTCGATGTCCGATTACCAAAAATATGTCACGAATGACCGCACAACTGATAATTCACGAATGCGCGAAGCGCATTAGTGAATTATCAGTGTTGTGCGGTCATGAGTGACATATTTTTGGTAATCGAACATCACAGTTAGTTATACTATAAATAATAAAGGAAATTATTATATATTTAGGGTAAACATACCGAGAATTCTTTTTTAAAATCTTTACTCATACATGTACCTTAATAACTCAAAAGTACCATCTGGCGTCGTTGCCACGGCCAGTATCAAAATAACTTGATAGTCAGAACAAGAAGAATTGATTTAGTTCAGAAAGCAAAAAAGAAAAAACCATTAGAAAGAGTAATATATACGACTACCCAAACGTTGCATTATTGGGAACAGAGATTGGCAGTAAGCTGCTTCAATTGTGTGGTTCCTGGGATGTGCTCGTCACATGGATATTTACTTTCATTACTCAGTTAACTGGAGTGCATATCTCACCGACTCAATAATGTTACCTGAACTCTATTTAATGGAAGATGACAATGAAGTAGGAAGCTTCTACTGAAGAATATAATGCACCTGTGACATTGGCTTTTTTCGATAGGCATGTTATACCTACGCTGGGATCAATAATCCGAAGAAAATTAAATCAAAAACAAAACACAAGCTGACATTTCCATTAATATTCTTCTTGATAAGAAAAAGAATTAAAAAAAACAGTAAGTTTTTTATGCATAAACATAATCTGAATATATGTAGGAATCTTAGATGGAAATATATAAACAACATCAATATAGTGTTAAATATAGTGTTTAGCGCCACTTTCGACAATATTTCAGTTATAGCGTGGCTGTCAGTTTTATTGGTGGAGAAAACTAGAATACCCGAAGAAAACCACCGACCTGTTGCAAGTCACTGACAAATTCTATCACATAATGTTGTATCGAGTACACCTCGCATAATAGATATTCGAACTCACAACGTTAGTGGTGATAGACACTGATTGTACTGACTACTACCATACGATTCTAATATAACAAAATTACACATAAACAAAGAAAAATACAAAAAAAAACAGAACACAAAAAAGAACAGAAATGAAAAAAAAAATGCATCGTACCTGAAACAGCAAACATTTGTGGTAACAACGTCACAAGCAATGTTACAACACCAAACATAATCCTAGAAATGATTTAAATCATGTATGTCTTTACTTATATTACTGACGGTGTACTGATTTATGTATTTTCTGGAAACCCATAAAAATCTCTCATTTCTACTATTGGTTCCGATTACACAGGGATCATCTATTACACATCATTATTAATTAACTTTGATTTATTAGCCTTAATATGATAAAATCTGTCAATACAATATAAAAGCTTTCATTGGGCCAATACGGCAAAAACCAGTCCAATACGGATATTTTCCGTATTGGCTCGATTGCAGTCAGTCCAATAACAGCTAGATCGGAATCCGCTAAACGTTTCGACAATCGCAAGGAAAAATCCCGAGTTATATTGGACTGGTTAATTAATGAAGCTATCATTACGTAATGTTTTTCATATCGGCCTAGTTATAGGTCCTCGGTCTTCTGCGCCTCATGCCAATACAGCAGGCCTCGGACCTATATATAGGCCAATATGAAAAGCATCACGTAATAATACTATAATAAAGATCTCGTTTTAGGGCCTCGAAATCTAGGTGGCCTCCGGCCAAGGTGTAGTAATATTTTAGCTTAAGCATATTTTTATTTTTTATTAATCAATAGATATAGTACAATAAGATAAATTTCAATATGATACAATGCAAATAATTAAAGGGATTCGAAAACAAGTTTAGAAAAACTTATATTTATTCCCGTTTTGAACTTTCGGTATTAGTTAAACAACGGTAATGGCAAACCGAAGATAATTGGATTTGTTTAATGGTAAAAAAAAAGATTTTAAACTGTAGGCTTGACATTAAACTTTAATTATGTTTGTATATGTCATTGAATTGTGTATATAATAATTCTATTTATATGTCGTTTTAAAATGCAAAATTTGCAGAAATGCCAAATGAATTGAGTATGCTTAATGATTATTTTCAAAATTTCATGTGTTTTGTTTTTCTTCAAGGAGACGGATTAATAAAAGCATTACGCTTTTTTCTGAATTCTATGTTTATTTGTATTGTGACAAGAAAGTATTATGTTATTTATCAATAAAATATGTTTAAATTAAACCAAGCACTGTAAAAGATTGTCATAAAGTACTGCGTTGACTATTATTATACCTATTTTGTCTCAATATTGTTAATCATGCTGTTATAGTGACAACCGGAACCTTCTAACTGTAATGGAAGCGGGAGGTTTGGCCCCGTAAAATCTGATTCAACCCACCATTTCTTTGGAAATGCCTGTACCAAGTCAGGGCCATTGCGGTTTTTCCAGTTTTCCGGTTGTTGACTCATGTTTTCTGTTTATTGACTTATGAGTTTTGCCTTTCCCTTTGGAAGATTGCTTGATGTTCGGTTTTCGGTAATTTTGTTATTACCCTTATATCAATAGGGGGATTAAGTGAGAGATGTAATTTTGTTATTACCCTTATATCAATAGGGGGATTAAGTGAGAGATGTAATTTTGTTATTACCCTTATATCAATAGGGGGATTAAGTGAGAGATGTAATTTTGTTATTACCCTTATATCAATAAGGGGATTAAGTGAGAGATGTAATTTTGTTATTACCCTTATTGATCTTTTCTGCTTCTCTGCTAAGCTTGCAATATTAAGGAGTATGAACAGAGACTGGTTGTCTCGTAATCAAGTTAATATATCCGAGTGGAGCGACATGTCTATTCGTGGACTGTTATCCCTTAGCTGGAATATAGCACTATAAAGATTCAATTAAGCTTGTTGGAATGTAATTGATTTTCGTTGCCATGAGATAAATGCAGCTGGAAATATGTTCATATAGCATTAAGCAACAGCAATGCACACACTTTCTCTGTCTCTCTCTGAATGTAATATATTCTCGCCAAGATATAGCTGAAAAATTGTTCAATTGACGTTAATCTGAAGGTCCATGTACATTGCATTTGGGATTACTGGTGACAGGAGTGGCTTAAAGAGATAACAAGAAAGAAAAAAACAATACCACACTGTCCAAACCAGTTCCAAAGACCAATTAACAATCGTAGAAGGAAACATAATACTCCTACTACATATATATATATATATGACCGCCCACTTTTCTGGAAATCAAGGATTGTGTACCTTTGCTACATAATTCTATAACTTTTTACAGGGCCCTATCGCTCACCTCCGACACAGAAAACATTGCTAGTACCAGATCACTACACTGGGTTATATACTTCTGCCACATCTCGAGAAGAAGCATACTCCCATCACGTCAGAACCATGGTTGATCAGGATCCCATATTATCCATGGTTGACTGGAAACCCACGGACGATCACGATCCCATACTCTCTCTCTCTCTCTCTCTCTCTCTCTCTTAAAGTAGAAGTCAAGTCCGATAAAACGTCTTGGCAGTGATGGAGGAAAGAAAACATATCCATTGGAAACGTAAAATATTTTATCTGAATAACAAATTTATGATGGACATTGACAGGGTCCTTCATTCTTTATTCACTGCCTTGTGAAAGATCTCGGGGTTGCTGATCTATTTAATTTTTTCCTTCATGTTTGGTGCTATTCATAGACGAAATTTCACCTGTGGTTATTTATAATGAGACTGTGGGGCAGGGTTAGAGGAGCTGGTAGCTTCTTTGATGCAGTTATAATTTTTCTGTTGTTTTTACAATAAGTCGAGTTTTCCAAGCCACGTGTTTTCACCATAATTAATTCCCGGATTTTAGTAGGGTTCGTGGAGATCAATCTTTAGTTTTCTGTTTACTGCTTTGTAAATCATTGTTAATCTTTTTGTCTTTTTGTTTTGTTTTGGTCATTGCAATATCTGTTTCGCTTTACTGATTCTGATTACTCCTTTGGTACCTTTGTACTTTTCTTACATAATGCGTCCTAACTAAAACAATATCAGATAATAAGTGATTAACCATGTTTTTTCTTAAACGAGAGGACGTTTCTCAGCCATCTGTCAGGGTTGATTTTTCGTATGTGGGGTTTTGGGGTAGAGCACTAGTTGGGTATGAGTTATAGGCTCTGTAATGCTCTTTGAGCTGACTAGATGTCGACAGGCCTGAAAAGAGATGCGCCAAGGAGTTCTATAAACCGTCTTTATTGTTGGCAAACATGAAAGTGACGCTTACCAACAAGTAAAGAATCTCCAAGGCTTTGCACTATTTTCTTTCCTATTGTCCAATCAGAATTTTTGAAAGCTAGGTGATAGCGGATTGATGGCGGAGTAATATAAAACCAGGTTGACAATTACCTAATTAGCATGTCATGTCATGAGTTATTTAGATAAGGCTTGAGTGTGAATTTATGAACAAAGGACTTCCCATTGACATTATGTAATCAAAGGCTTCAGCCGTCATATTAAGTGGCCCCAAAGCTCAAAAGCCGGAAACCTTTATTGTTGTTTGCAGGAGATTAATTTGACCATTTATCTAAATTCATGTTAAATCTATTTTGTAACAAAAATAATCAATACACTGTTCTTAAGTGGTAAATTTGGCTGTATAGTATTTTTCTATGGAATATTTTAATACAAAAATATTTTCCAATTTGAATAAAACAATTCTAAAATCAAGGAACCCATTTGAATAAAACAATTCTAAAATCAAGGAAAGTCCAAATTTAAAATTAAAATATCATCTTGAAATTTAACTTTCTAAAATTATGGCCATTCTGTAATATAATTGACTTTGAACATTTTGCCTTAAAATGAGTATATGACACATCTCTCATCGAAGGGCGATGATAATTAAAACTCATACCAATTTCATAATAAACAACAGTAAAGTAAAGATATAATTGTTTATAGACGCTGCATATACAATGTATGTAGATTATTTTTGTTTGAAATTGAACAGACTTATAGCTTATGATTTGACACTCACTGATTACCAATTTAATGTCAAAAGAACAGATTGTAAACACATAATTGAAGAGCAATGGTCTAATATATTACTAGTGCAGATGTACATACCATAAGAGCACAAGCTCACTCATTTGACAAGGTATGTTTTATTTTAGAGGCTAATATGTGTATCATATAAATCTCAAAGGAAAAAATACGCTTCCATTACAACGAGTGATCGATATTGTTTGGAGACAATATGCTATTATAGTTTATATTACTAGTATAAATGCATTTACCACAACAATACAAACTCACTCAATTGATAAGGAATGTTTTATTTAAGAAGCTAATATGTGGAGGTGTAACTGATCAAATAAATGTGAAAGGAAATAAATATCCACTACACGATTTGTGTTCTTTTTTTTTTGAGAAAAAAAACCCCAAAACTATCGTTATCGGAATTATTGTCCAGGATGACAATAATTCAATTTAAACCCGTATATTCATATGACCTTCTATATGAACCCGTCTTGAGCATGCGCACTGTTTAGAGACAATAAACAACATGTCGGAAGAGAAAGTGTCAACGCGTGGAAGAAAGCGGACTTTGACGGATTCAAAGAGAAAGAGGAACAGAAGTGCAGTTTCTTCCAAATGGAGCAAATGAAGGATATATGCAGTTGGACCGTTGGAACGAACTAAAGGAAGTACTACGCGTCCAAACTCACGCTGAAGTGTCAAAGATTTTGCTTGATTGGTAAGCCGAGCATGTTGCACAATCGTTTTTTCATATATTTTATGAATTTATGATGATGCCTATGATCATTTTCGGTAAATATCATTCAATATACGTAATTTTGCACCTGGCACCAGCAAATTATTGTCAATGAGTAGCATAAAACGACCGTATTTGCGAGGAAAACAAACACATCCGGGCTACTGGCATAAAAATAGATAAGATTAAATTTGGCCTCGTTCAGGTCAGTGCATAATTAATTAGATTCCAGTAACGATGGTCAGCTTTTTTAAATCGAAAAAAAAAAACAACCTTTCGTAGGGTATTCTCCATTAATTCGGTTCTTAATCTTCATTTTATGAAGGTCAGTACGGAAGACAACAATAATTTTGGGTATGAAAAAAATATGATTTTGGTAGACAATATGCCTTATACGATAAGTGTCTCTTCACACTGAATCATTATAGATTTAAACGATAAATGTCTCTTTACACTGAATCATTATAGATTTAAACGATAAGTGTCTCTTCACACTGATTCATAAATTTAAACGATAAGTGTCTCTTTACACTAAATCATTATAGATATAAACGATAAGTGTCTCTTTACACTGAATCATTATAGATTTAAACGATAAGTGTCTCTTCACACTGAATCATTATAGATTTAAACGATAAATGTCTCTTCACACTGAATCATTATAAATTTAAGAGAAACGTGTCTCTTCACACCGAATCGTCATAGGTTTAAATGACAAGTATCTCTTTCCACTGAATCATTATAGATTTGAACGATAATTGTCCCTTTGCATTGAATCATTATAGATTTAAACGATAAATGTCTCTTCACACTGAATCATTATAGATTTAAACGATAAATGTCTCTTCACACTGAATCATTATAAATTTAAGAGAAACGTGTCTCTTCACACTGAATCGTCATATGTTTAAATGACAAGTATCTCTTTACACTGAATCATTATAGATTTGAACGATAATTGTCTCTTTGCATTGAATCATTATAGATTTAAACGATAAATGTCTCTTTACACTGATTCGTTATAGATTTAAACGATACGTGTCTCTTTACACTGAATTATTATAGATTTAAGCGATAAGTGTATCTTCACATTGAATCATCATAAATTTAAGCGATAAGTGTCTCTTTACACTGAATCATTATAGATTTAAATGATAATTATCTCTTCACACTGAATCATTATAGATATAAACGATAAATGTCTCTTCACACTGAATCAGTATAGATTTAAGAGATACGTGTCTCTTCACACTGAATCGTGATAGGTTTAAACGATAAGTTTCTCTTTACACTCATTCATTATATATTTAAGCGATAAGTGTCTGTTTGCATTGAATCATTACAGATTTAGACGATAAATGTCTCTTTACACTGAATCATTATAGATTTAAACGATAAGCGTCTCTTTACACTGAATCGTCATAGATTTAAACGATAAGTGTCTCCTCACACTGAATCAGTATAGATTTAAACGATAAGTGTATCTTCTCACTGAATCATTATAGATTTAAACGATAAATGTCTCTTCACACTGAATCATTATAGATTTAAACGATAAGTGTCTCTTCACACTGAATCATTATAGATTTAAACGATAAATATCTCTTCACACTGAATTAGTATAGATTTAAACGATAAGTATCTCTTTACACTGAATCGTAAATTTAAACGATAAGTGTCTCTTCACACTGGGTCATTATAGATTTAAACGATAAGTGTCTCTTTACACTGAATCATTATAGATTTAAAATATGTGTCTCTTTACACTGAATCATCATAGATTTAAACGATAAGTGTCTCTTCACACTAAATTGTAGATTTAAACGATAGGTGTCTCTTCACACTGAATCGTCATAGGTTTAAACGATAAGTATCTCTTCACACTGAATCATTATAGAATTAAAATATGTGTCTCTTTACACTGAATCATTATAGAATTAAACGATAAGTGTCTCTTCACACTAAATCGTAGATTTAAACGATAGGTGTCTCTTCACACTGAATCGTCATAGGTTTAAACGATAAGTATCTCTTTACACTGAATCATTATAGAATTATAAGTTACTAAAGAGGACAGACTGGATCCAAAAATCCAAGAACAGATAACACAACAGCCAAAAGTTTAAAAAAAGACAATAAGTCCACTAAACACTACACATAAAAATAAAGATTGTGCAACATGAATCCCACTAAATTGTGGGTGAAATCATTTGCGAGCAACACGAATTCCACTTAATTTTAGGATGAACTCATTTGCACCAAAAGGGTAAGCATTTCCTGTTTAACGCCACTTCGAACAATATTTCAGCTATATCGTGGCGGTCGGTTTTATTGGTGGAGGATACCGAGCACCCAGAGAAAACCACCAACCTGTCACAAATCACTAACAATCTTTACCGAGCACCCAGAGAAAACCACCAACCTGTCATAAATCACTAACAATCTTTACCGAGCACCCAGAGAAAACCACCAACCTGTCATAAATCACTAACAATCTTTACCGAGCACCCAGAGAAAACCACCAACCTGTCATAAATCACTAACAATCTTTACCGAACACCCAGAGAAAACCACCAACCTGTCATAAATCACTAACAATCTTTACCGAGCACCCAGAGAAAACCACCAACCTGTCATAAATCACTAACAATCTTTATAAATCATACAATCTTGTATCGAGTACACATCGATATGAGCGTGATTCGAACTTACAACTTCAGTGTTGATGGGCACTGATTGAACAGGTATTTGTAAACTCAACTACCATGCGATCACGACCACGATAGCCCCCCCCCCCCCAAAAAAAACATTGGTGATGTTCACCTGTTCGTCATATATACCTATATAGGTACTGACGGCATAGCGTCGTTTGTGTCTACCTTTAGAACGTTCATTCATCGAATTTGCTTCCAAATGATAAAAATTGTAATCTCTTTTCATGTAAAATAATTATTGGACAGACATAAAAAGGAAAACAAGTGGTTAAACGGAGTGAAGCACAAGTGGAACGGTGACACTGTCTGGGTTCACCTCCGGGTTTTAGTGAGATTCGTGTTGGTCAATCTTTAGTTTTCTGTGTAGTGTTTTGTAGATCCTTATTTCTCCTTTTGTCTGATGATATCCTTTTGTCTGATGGTATCCTTTTGTCTGATGATATCCTTTTGTCTGATAGTATCCTTTTGTCTGATGGTATCCTTTTGTCTGATGATATCCTTTTGTCTGATGATATCCTTTTGTCTGATGGTATCCTTTTGTCTGATGATATCCTTTTGTCTGATGATATCCTTTTGTCTGATGGTATCCTTTTGTCTGATGATATCCTTTTGTCTGATGGTATCCTTTTGGTATTTTCAACCTTTACCTTATGAACTAGACATACAAAATGTACCACAGACGAAGTTAGATTCCAGTTATAATTAGTACATTTCCGTGATAAAACAAATGTTGAAAAGTTTGGAACACAGAACCAAACATGTCATATTAATATACTATTATTGCCTTCATAAAAACTTAACAGCCGTAACTATCAAATTGAGAAGGAGTTTTTCCCAAAAATACTTGGCAACAGAAGAGAAATAATCAGTCTTTAGTTCGACGTGCAGTTTCGCACCAAATTCAAACAGTTATTAACATGACATGCAGTATTCCCCATGAATGATTAGTTATTGTTAGACACCAACAAGAATATCAGTAAAATAACACAGTTAACTTATTTCTAACTAGGTTACAAAAGTAAATGATAATAGGGTTATTGTTATGGTGTTTAACGCCCCTTTCAACAATATTTCAGTTAGATCGTGGCAGTCATTTTTATTGGTGGAGGAAACCTGGAAAAACTCACCGACCCCCAGAAAGCTAATGACAACCTTTATCACATACTGTTGTAGCACAAAACGCGCATCACCACCATCTCATCAAGGTAACTTGTTCTGCCTATGATATTACTGAAAACTTGCTCATGTTAGTATTAAACAACAATCACTCGCTTGCTCACTCTATTAAAGATAGATCTTGAGATTCGTGTCTGTCAGTGGTCTCATACCTGGCTGTAAATACTCGACTCCATATTAACTTTTCCGGATGTGTGATATTTCCCTTCATTTTATTATTCAAACAGGGATATTAGTCCAGCATAATAATAACAGTAACAGAGCTATAGGTTTATGGTGTTTAAAGCCAGTTTCAACAATATTTCAGCTATATCGTTGTGGTCAGTTTTATTGGTGCGGGAAACTGGAGTACCCGGAGAAAACCACAATTCTGTCGCAAGTAGTTGACAAACTGTATTATATAATGATGTATCCAGTACAACTCGCCATGAGCAGGATTCGTACTGGTATATTTAGTGGTGATATGCACTGATTGTACAGGTAGTTGTAAATCTATGTAACGTAATCATACTAAATCCCATGACTGTTATACCTTTTACACATACAGTAGATGAGTTTTCTACTAAAGTTGTTGTCATTTGAAGTAAATACTGATTTAAACTTTAGTGGATATTGCACATTTAAACGTTTCCTAACATTTTGTGGTTACAGATGTCACCGTTTCATTGATAATTAATCTAACATTTAAAGGGGCATTAGCTACGATTTTGACCCCAAAAAAATAGATGCTTTGGAAATTGGTAAATAGCTTTAAAATGATGAAATAAAGGTAAATATTTCACATTAAACAGCTTATCGAACCACTTTACGCCTTTTGAGAACGAAAATGACCATCGATTATTATATTTGCTTGCAAGCAAATAATTTGACCTCGCTGTTTCCGTATGCAATTGACCAGTGACAGGTAAAAACGAATAATTTGTATTTTGTCGCTTATTAACTGTCAACTTGCATGGTTATTTGTCCGTAATTAACACCGACTAAAAGCAGATTTACAAAAAAAATAAGAAATAAGTACATTGTTGTACTGATTTAATGCTGATTCGACAAACTCCGTAAATAATGTCGATAATTAATAAGATAGTGTCCATTTCTTGATCGATCTCAAAACACGAGCAGTTGCATGTTTTTCCCCGATGCGCGTATATTTCATAACATTTATAAGTTACAGAAACATATCTGATAGATTTTATGGGATTTGGCAGATAATGCCCCTTTAAGTATGTATTCTTTGGAAATAATGGAAAGAGCAGCACAAAAGTCAATTAAATTTATTAAACCTTACTGTACATTAATTTTATGTACATTTCAAATAATTCTAATTGACACTTAAATTTAATTAATGATTGTACAAACTAGTCCAGTACTAGGTAGCACAAACTTACCGTAATTACATTTAATTAAGGTACAGCTACAGTACATTCATTGTATTATATAATGTACACTTGTCCGTTTTACTTTCGTGACGTCATCAGCTAGTTGAAATGGGGGGACCCTATTACGTCTTTGTTTATAATAAATACAAAATCCCATTGGTGAATACTTCAAAGTATCAAAGTAACACTTACAAATAAAATATGCTCGTTTCATGTTGCAGGGAACTGTACCATGAAAAATTACACCTCAGTTGTGGAAACCGCATTACTACTCGGGCGCTATAGCATGGTACTGATACTGTTTATACAACTGACTCAACAGGTTACAAACAAACAGTTGTACTAGCACAATAAATGTGAATACCCTTGTATATCTTACTTTTTAATGTGATAAAGTTTGTCAGTGACTTGCAACAGGTCGGTCGTTTTCACCGTATCCTCCGGTTTCCTCCACTAATAAAACTGACCGCCACAATATAACTGAAATATTGTTGAAAGTGTCGTTAAACGCCATAAAACAAACAAACAAACAAAAAACTCACTTTTTAAATGAAGATCAACTTGGTTACGGAACAATCCAATCCAAAACTCTCGTTTAATATTGTTACTGGATACAGCACAAAGTGTTTTCCCTTTAAGTATTCCTGGTGATGCAAACATTACATTCACATTGCTATCTTGTATTGCTGCAAAAGGAACAAAAAATATTAAGCATTGGAATTGTTTTCTCCTCCCCAACTCCTCTGTGGACTTTAACATATACTACATTGTTTTGTGTATATAATAAATGTGTCTATATAGTTTTAACTCTTTGCATCAAATTTGCATGACTATTTTCAAAATTTCATTTTTTTTTTTTTTTTTTTTAGGAAATGGATTAATATAAACATTACACTTGTTTCTGAATCCTATGTTTAATTGTATTGTGATAATAAAGTATTATGTTATGTATCAATAAAATATGCTTAAATCAAACCTAACACTATACAATTGACATTCTCTGCTTCTCTGTTAAGTTAGCAATATTAAAGATCAAGAGTAAAGACTGCTTGGCTCGGAATCAAGTAAATGTATCCGAGTGACATGACATGACTATCCGCGGACTGTTGTTCCAGTGGGATAGCATGCTTCATTTAATCTTTATTGTGCTTCCCCACTGGATTTGACCCCGCTTCGATATTCTCCATGTACCAGTTGAGAGTATTGGAGTATCGTAGACTACCGACGATGATCTTTTGTAACACAGCCTACGGACACAGAAACATCACGTATTATCTTTTGTATTATGCCTGTTTTCGCGCACTAAAGACATAAATCTACGTTTTTGTTACGTTCACTGTGTGGATACCTCTGCTGGTGGACTATAAGACGCATGAGGGTATCATCCGCGCAACAGTCAGTGCTTACGCAGTGACATGGTTTATTAGATATATTTATTATTGAAATTTACAGTTTTTAAATAATGTAATATTATTATTGAAACTGGGGATCTCATCCCTCAGTCATATGCGACCTTAGCTGATTATGGCTATCTTGCTTATGCCCTTTATATTTATTACACCCAAAAATATTGAAATTATTTGGCTCTCCAATCTTTTGCCATCGAGTCAACCTTATGAAGGTTATTCCAGAAATATTTCGTACGCACTCAATTTTATACCTATGTATTCATTACCGACTACTAAGTATCACTTTGTCACACTATCGTAGACATTACCGACTATCACTTTGTCACACTATCTTAGACATTACCGACTCTCACTTTGTCACACTATCTTAGACATTACCGATTCTCACTTTGTCACACTATCTTAGACATTACCGACTATCACTTTGTCACACTATCTTAGACATTACCGATTCCCACCTTGTCAAACTATCTTAGACATTACCGACTCTCACTTTGTCACACTATCTTAGACATTACCGACTATCACTTTGTCACACTATCTTAGACATTACCGACTATGACTTTGTCACACTATCGTAGACATTACCGACTATCACTTTGTCACACTATCTTAGACATTACCGACTCTCACTTTGGCACACTATCTTAGACATTACCGACTCTCACTTTGTCACACTATCTTAGACATTACCGACTATCTCTTTGTTACACTATCTTAGACATTACCGACTATCACTTTGTCACACTATCTTAGACATTACCGACTCTCTGTTACACTATCTTAGACATTACCGACTCTCACTTAGTCACACTATCTTAGACATTACCGATTCTCACTTTGTCACACTATCTTAGACATTACCGACTATGACTTTGTCACACTATCTTAGACATTACCGATTCTCACTTTGTTACACTATCTTAGACATTACCGACTCTCACTTAGTCACACTATCTTAGACATTACCGATTCTCACTTTGTCACACTATCTTAGACATTACCGACTCTCACTTTGTCACACTATTTTGGACATTACCGACTATCACTTTGTCACACTATCTTAGACATTACC
>MJUT01028620.1:0-28038 GCA_002080005.1 Gigantidas platifrons | reverse complement strand
AAAAACAACAAGTACCACACTGTCAGAACAGTTCTAAAATCTAACAGAAAAACAACAAGTACCACACTGTCAGAACAGTTCCAAAATCCAAAATATACAATTTAATGTTAGCACTACGGCAATTTTCTAGACTTATCAATATTTTGCACTTAGGTGCAAATAATAAAATTAAAAGTAAAACAACAAACAAAACAAAACCAAAGCAAAAAAAAACAAACAAACAAACAAACAAAACAAAACAAAGAAACAAACATACGAAATCAAAAACAAAAAATACCAGGCCGTCAGAGTCCCCAAATATAATTGGGAAAGCTATTCATTGTGTCCTTTGTTGTAGGTTTTGTTTGTTTTTATTTCCTTTTTTGTGGACATTCTAGTCACCATGAATTAAAAATGTCAGATCATAAATAATGAATGATCTATAAAATGTTTATCTTCAATTTTCAACATTATAATTCCAGTCTCTGATGACTTAATCCTGTATGATCCCGACTCCTATCCCCATCTACAATGCGCCATGATGAACTGTTCTAGTACAACCAATTGGACATATCACGAACATGATTGCCATGACAACCTCACGGCGTTGTGTGGTAAGTTGTTGTGTTATAGTGAACTGTTCTAGTACAAATAAATGTTAGAGAAAACCGAAGGGGCAATGAAGAATGGACAATCCAGAGAAACTGGCTACATTGGGTACACAAGACATAGGACAAATAAATGTTAGAGAAAACCGAAGGGGCAATGAAGAATGGACAATCCAGAGAAACAGGCATCACTGTTCACAAAACAGACATATGTGGTGCACACTAAATTGGATATCAGCTTCCTAGTTGCCATCACTGGGTAGATACCTCTGCTGGTGGTAGACTGTTTAAGAAATAAATCATGGAAGCCAGAATGTGTTTTGAGTTTTAACATGGGTTGTTGAATATTAGTATTTTATCCCAAGCCAGAGGCGAGGAATAAAATTTACTAATATCTGCCAACCCATGTTAAAACTCAAAACACATTCTGGCTTCCATGATTTATTTCGATTCTGAAATGTCTAAGAGTACAAATACGGTAGTATGCTTTGATTGGAAGACGGTAATTTATAATTTACGTTTGCGGAAAATGTCACACATAATTTATGCTGCCAAATTCGAGCAGACGACAATTCATCAACATGTACATTTACGACGGGAAAGTCAGTCACATGCACCGGCGCATATGTGCTAATGAGATTATACCCAATCGATAAATCGCTCGTTTGCTTACAAAACGAAAGAAGGACATCATGTTAGAATAGTATGTATTATTCGTTTAATGACCTTCATTATTCTTAAAGAAATTTGCAATATGCCAAATGTGTTTTATATGCCCTTCCTTTGACGGTTTATATGATTATCCCATTGATATTTTCAAACTTTTCTTCTGGTCAAATAGAGTGGCCGTCATCATATGGTAATTGGATTCATAACTACCTAGGCAAACGTTGTGAGTTCGAATCCCACTCAGGCGAGGTGTACTCGATACCCAATTCGGATTTTCCGGCTTCCTCCACCAATAAAACTAACCGTCACGATATAACTGAAATATTGTTGAAAATGGTGTTCCACACATTTTAACCCAACCCTAACCCATCCTCAAAATGGTTAATTTTGCACCCCCCTTTTTCTAAAAAATGAAAAATAAAAATGAAACATTATATTAAGAATCGACTGATTAATATCACCTTTCATCTCATTACAGGCTCTGGAGTTTTAGTGAATCAAGCAGCACCATGGCGGACTGCTGACTCATTCTGTAACAGTTATGGTTCTTTGATAGGATTACATAACATGGTTGGTTCATGTGCTGTATCCAATAGCAACATTAAACGAGAGTTTTGGATTGGATTGTTCCGTAATCAAGTTGATCTTCATTTAAAAAGTAAGCACATTTATTGTGTTAGGACAACATGTTGAGCCAGTTGTGAAAACAGTATCACTACCAGGTGCATAGCATGGAGTAGTGATGCAGTATACATAACTATCGTATAATTTTTCATTGTACAGTACAGTGCAATATGAAAGGAACGAATTTCATTTGTAGACATTACTGTGAAGTATTCCCAAAATGAGATTTTGTATACAAGGTCCGGGTCGTAGGTTTTATTTCGGATACAATGTATTGTACCTGATGGGTTGTATATAATGGTTAAAATCCTAGACTGGGTTGCCCAAAGCTTGATTTGATTGATTTTTGGTGTTTAATGCCACTTTCAGCAATATTTCAGCTATATCGTGGCAACCAGTTTTAGTTGTGGATGAAGCCGGAATAGCCGGATAGAACCACCGATCATGGGCAAGCAACTGGTAAACTTTATCACTTGTGGCTGCGAGTCGACTGCACCTTTTTTGTAATTTACAAATTAAAGCTGAGCGCGAACCCACGCCGTATTGGTGATATGCTTGTATGAGTTGTTAGGTAAAATCTGATTCAATCTAACAATTTCTTTAGAAATGCCTGTAACAAGTCAGGGCCATTGCGGTTTTCCTAGTTTTCCGGTTGTTGACTGATTTTGTCTGTTTATTGACTTATGAGTTTTGACTCCCTTTATAAGATTGCTCAGTGTTCGGTAATTTTGTTATTACCCTTATTATGCTTGTATGAGTTGTTAGGTAATCCAACTACCTAACTCATTGAGCCACCCGGGCCCTTTTGCACAAAGCTCAATTAAACCTTAAATGTAAATTAAATTCATGTACATTTCAAGTAAATATAAGTGTCAATTAAGTTTTAATTGACGATTAAATATAATTTAGGTTTGTGCAACTCAGGCTTGGATTGGTTTGTACAAGCATTAATTAAATCAGTATTTTCAGACTGTTACCAGATCAACGACAGACAGGAATACCATGTTCTTACTTAAATAGAGTGGGTGAGCGCCAGTTATCTTAGCTTAACCCCAATATGAGCAATTTTTCAGCATTATCATAGCGAGAACAAGTTACATCCATGAGATGATAATGATGCACGTTTTGTACTATAGATCAATACACTCACTGAAACAACAGTTCGTGGGTAGACATGACGCTCCACTCGGACACATTAACCCAATTCCGAGCCAATCAGTCTTTGCTCGTCTCTTTAATGCCACTTGCTTAGTGCAGAAACAACACATACCAATGATTATATAGTTTGCTTTTAGCTAACCCTACCGTGGGTCGCATTTACGATCTACCGCACTCTAGGTGAGCATGTATTAGGGACCGACCATTTAACTTGCAGGGGGGGGGTATGTTTTTTTTTTTTTCGTTCAGAATTTTTTTTTCGGATAATACGAGTTAGAATACTTATTTTTTATGTCGCCAAGCACGAATTTTTTTTTCCAGAATTTAACATTAGGTTATATGACAAAAACTCTGAATCAGATTTTTTTTTTTTCCTCCACCGAAATCGGAATATTTTTTTCAGCAACATTGGGAATCACCCCCCCCCCCTTTTCAAGATAAATGGTCGTTCCCTTACCATCACACTACGTATACAGGGTCTATGCCGTCATGTTCAATTAACCAATGTCGTAGTGCATAATATATAAAGTAGTAAATTATATATTTTATGTTATGAAAATTATTTTTCTTACAGACAGAGTTGTACAGAATCCAGTCATTGGTTGCTATGCAATAACAAAGCAACCGTCTACAGCGACACCTATAGTTCAGTTTTATGCTATTGAAATTTGTGAGAAACAGAATAGATTTCCATTCATATGTGAACTGCGTATGTATTTGTGTTAAGCTTTGTGTTAAGCGTCAACCGTTTAACTTTAAGAGCGGCCATCAAAGCCCAAAAAAAAAATCACATAGCACAAACATCAGCTTTTTGTTGGAAATGAAAAATCGGTAATTGTTCTTCAATATTCTGCCAAACATTTCTTGTTGAAAACTGCAGGATTATATACACATGTATTAATTTTAACATCTCTCATTTCAAGATATTTGCTTAGGAACTATAACATTTAGTGACAAAATTTTTCCATAAAAACAGTAACAGTACCAAAAATGATAATTTTTTTAATAAAATCACCAAAAAAGTTTTATACATGTACATTCATTTTTTTTATTACTTAAGGAAAACCATGAAAATTGGTTTAGATTTAATTCTATTCATATATTTTTTAACAAAGCTCCGGGCAATCCAACAGATAATGGTTGTTATCTTCCATCTACCTCCACAGCTACTACAACTATCTCAGACACACAACCACTAGTTGAACAAGAAGATGATGGACTTAAAATCGGTATGTTAATGTTGTCTTATTGTCGAAGGGTCGTACTGTAGTATTATACCTGGTCCTTTGGTGTGCAGTGAAACCTGTCAACACCGAACCCTGATTCCTGTATAAATCGAACTTTAAATACAGTTCCAATGTAGGAAATCTTTGTTTATTTTACCTGTATAAACCGAGCAACTGTCTATTCAGAACACAAAAGTTGGGCCTCAATGAGGTACGTTTTAGACATGTTTCACTATATTTTTTCAATATCTTTCCGCAAAAAAAAAAAAGGAAAAAAACAATATTGTGAAATGTAATTCATTTTCGATAATTTCCATTGACCATAACTGTTAATTTAATAAACTAAGTTAGTATAGACAATTAAATAGATAATTGGACGTTTGTTTCAGTTTATTGGCAGGGCTATATGGCCTCACCGAAAATAGAGAATGAACCCAGGTACTTGCGAATGGTAAGGAATTCCTGCCTCTTATAAGACACCCGCTTATGTTACTCGTATAGTCAAGACATGTTTGACACCAATATACCACAAACACAACATTACAAAGACATGAGCCCTCCTCCTACAAAAAACTGAAGGGAAAGACGAACCGAACATTTATTTTATGCGGAAATTGTTGCCGACATCACAGTAACATTTTTCAAGACCTGAAGCTTTTAATATAAATATTTTCTCTGGGTATCCCGGTTTCCTCTACCAATAAGACTGATCGCCATGATACAACTGAAATATTGTTAAACATCATAATCCTACCCCCTAATAAGATTTATTTGATTTTTGGTGTTTAACACCACTTTCAACAAAATTTCAGCTATATCATGGTGACCAGTTTTAGTGGTGGAGGAAGCCGGAGTATCCGGAGAGAACCACCGACCATGGGCAAACAACTGGTAAACTTTATCACTTGCGGCTATGAGTCGAGTGCACCTTTTTTTGTAATTTACAAAGCCGGGTGCGAACCCACGCCGTCTTGCTGATATGCTTGTATGAGTTGTTAGATTCCAACGACCTAACTCATTGAGCCACCCAGACCCCCCCACCTAATTATTGTCTATATAATACCGTTGTGTATTATATAGACAATAACAGTGCATTTACTTGACATAAAATCAATATACGGATGAGGCTTAGGATAGGGGAAAATGCGAGGGTTTCCCGAGCATTTTCCCAGATTCGTGCCGAATACGTATATCGAATTTTATGTCAAGTCAATGCACTGTTATTGTCTTTATATTGCAATCATTAGTGACATTAATGGATATTACTACCAATATCCAAATTATTTAAAAAGTTAGTTACCCCCAAGAGGCCCCAACTGATTTCTAAATGTTATAAACGGTCAATGACCGTTTATCACTTGTAAATATACTGTCAAAGCATTTTGACTACTCAAATAGAACGATTGCAGTATAAAATATATTTATTTATTACTTGTCTTCTGTTGACAGGATTATTTGTAGCTCTTGGTGTTGTTATTCTGGCTGCCATCATCGTCATCCTAATTCTGGTTACAAGAAGAAAAAAGTAAGTAGCAGTGATAATCTGGATATTCTTAGCTATTGGGGGTCCTCGTGGTCGTGATTTACAATTACCTATATATGCAATCAGTGCCTAACATCACTAACGTTATGAGTTCGAATCCCGATCATGACGAGGTGTACTCGATACATTATGCGGGAGGTGGGTGGTTTTCTCCACCAATAAAACTGACCGCCATGATATGACTGAAATATTGTTGAAAGTGACGTTAAACATCACATCCCTTGCCCTATTATCATTTATTTTAGTGACAAATTAAGAAATAAGTTTACCGTCTTATTTTACTGCTGGTGTAAGGGTACTTTTATTCCGGCTGTAGAATTAGCATAGAAAAAAATAACCTAGTGCAATAATTCCTCTGGAAATTATACACTAGTGTAACTTGTCCTCTGGTAGAAAGAACGCACACTTGTTGGTGCCTAGCATCATTCATGCCGCATACTGCACTTACATTAATAACTGGTTGAGTTTAGTGCGTAACTGCACATCGTAGCTGGTTATTTCCCTGTGATCAAGTGCTTTGGGAAATAACTCCTTCTCTATTTGATAAATACAGATTAATACATGGGCATTTCCATATTGGCCTGGTTATCATCCTGAGACCCCCATATTGGCCAGAGATGCAGTCGAGGGCCAATATGGGTCGAGGGATGATAACCAGGCCAATATGAAAATGCCCATGTATTAAACTATTTATTACATACTTCCGACATCTAGAAAAGAGACACCCGTATTGGCCTGAGATGAAGTCGAGGCCCATATTGGCCCGGACCAATATGGGCCTCGATATGGAAATGATCTTGTAGTAATCCAATAACAGGTTATTTTCCCGGGGTGTGAAAATATGGACAGTTTACTTCCGGTCATATTGGTCATACAAAAATGCCTTTATTTTAACTAAGTATGTAATAATTATGGATATTAATTTTTTGTGAAGGCCATAATTTTCAGCATTTGTTGGTTTATCATGGAACTTGAAAATACCAAAGGGGTTATCAGACAAAAGGACAAACAATGATCTACAGAACACTCAAAAGAAAACTAAAGATCGCCCAACACGAATCCCATAAATAACCGGAGGTGACCTCAGGTGGTGTCGCCACTGGTGTTTTACTCCGTTTATAATTACTTGTTTTGCTTTTTGTGTCTGTCCAAGAATTATTTTACATTTATCATCTTGAAGCACATTCCAGAGGCGGATCCAAGATTTCAAGTTAGGGGGCGCACTTTAACAAAATTCTCCGAGCGGAGCAAGGCACAAAATTTTTTGGGACATTTCGTGTGAGCAATCGCGATTTTACCCAAAAAAAATCATATTTTTTGTGCACCCCTGCATTCCGGTTAATGAACTTTCTAAAGGTAAACACAATCGACATAATGGTACCTATTCAGATACAACAATTAGGTCACCATCATCAATGTTTTGGGGATTCGTCGTGATCGTATGGTGGTTGGCATGGGTTGACTAATACCTGTGCAATAAGTACATATCAACATTGAAGTTGTAAGTTCGAATCCCGTTCATGTCGAGGTGTACTGGATATAAGATTGTGTGATAAAGATTGTCAGTGGCTTGCGAGTTTCTTTCAGTGGTTCTCTCCACCAATGCCACGATATAACTGAAATAGTGTTGAAAGCGGTGTTAAAACAGGAAATGCATCCATTTTTGGAGCAAACGAACGAATTGGCCACCCTAAAATTTAGTTGGATTCGTGTTGCCCGCAAATGAGTTCACCCGGAAATTTAGTGGGATTCATATTGCCCAATCTTTTTTTTTTGCGTAGAGTTTTGTGGACTTTTGTTTAGATTTTGTTCTTTTTCGTTTGGTCCTTATATTGTCTGTCGTTAGATTTACGGCTTCTGCTTATCATCTTTGGTAACTTTTTTCCCTAGCAGCAAACTTCAGTTTAGAATTAATGGAAAAAATGTTACAATATAACTATCGGAGATGAATACCATTACATAATGAAGTGCCAATATTTTTCAAACTTTAGAAATAGGTTCATCATTACAAATTTACGAGAAAGACCAATTATTTTTAAATCTAAATAAATTGAGTGCTACACTTTAGAAAAATTATGTAAATTTATACCAGATATAATTAAATGTTTTGTTCTCTAGGCTGTCTCTGTTGTATATATATTTACATTTGTATATCAATTTTGAATTTGTTATTGTATATGTATGTCTACTCTGTATCATTATAATTGTATGGTTTATGAGAATACAGATGATTGACTATTTATTATTTGTGCAGGTCTAACCCCGAACAGCCAAGAAGACATAATCTATTGGAAGCTCTAGCAAGTATCAAATTGCGAAGAACACAGGAGGAAAATGCACCACAACCCTCTTCTACTGAACCAAACAGAGAGAAAACAGATACCCCAATAGATCACTTTGAAGACAAGAAGCCTCAATATGCAGTTGTGAACAAAACTGGCAGACGACAATCAGCACCAGAACCAAGCTATAAAGTTTATAATAAACCTGTGACGTCACTGAATACAGACAATAATGTATCAATGTCTAATAATGGGTATGACAAACTATATAAGGATCCGACACAAAACCAGAAACTAACAACAGCAAATAGTTCCATTTTAAAACCAACAGAAAAACATTCAAATGATATTAAAGTGCCTAGACATGTGACTATTCATGAGGACCGCTATAACAGAAACGCACATAATTTGAGTGTACCAAGGAAAGTTGCCCCTGTAATACCACCGGTTGTAAAATATCCACGAGAATACCATGATGGTAGCTACGACAACATAGGGACTACCTTATTGTAAATAACATTGAATGTGCAGCTGTTGCCATGGCAACATCGGGAAGCCATTAACACCAACAATGTTGAAAATGTTTTGTTTACTTGTACCTTCTAAATGCATGTTAGCAAAGAGATGCTTTAATTTCTTGAGGTCAATGACAGGGCATGGAAAACAAATATTTTGGTACAAAGAGGGGAAACATGCTTAGATACAATACAATGATACAAAATGTGAACTCTTGAAACAAAGCTAATTATAATGATTATCATACTTAAACAAAATGAAAATTTATAGTTCCAGATAAAAACTGAAAAATTGACTCCTGAACAAATCACTGGTTTTGGGCGGAGCTCATCGTGAAGGCAAGCTGTAGAAAGAGTATATGTGTGTTTTGCATGTTTATTTTGTTATATTCCAGTCTAATATTTTGTACATGTTGTAATAGTGCTATTGATGGCAAATCCTGAATCCTGTTTTTAGTATGTTGTCTTACAATATAATTAAATTACACTATATTGCTTAAATGTCCTTATTACAGTACTATAATATTTATGTCCTTATTACAATACTATAATATTTATGTTAGACAGAGTTTGCCTGGAATAATCTCCTGTGTTATACAGAACTTCGTTTTTCAGCTAAATCATTGCGAAAACAAACATTCAATGATGTCCAATTTATACTAGACCAACTTTCTCAAATGAATCTTTATAGTGCTAACTCACTGAAACAAGTTCTCGGATACACACATAATCCCGTTTTCAAGCCAACCAGTCTTCGACATCACTTCTTGAAGCTGCATGCTTAGCGTAGCAGTAAATACCAATTTCATAGTCTTCGGCTAGACCCAGTCTTGGTTCAAACTCACGACCTATTGCACTCAAGGCAAACATATCAATCATTCCACTAGCGACTTTGTGATGTGTTTTTTTTCTGTAGACATGTGCAGCATATCACATTTAAATCTGAAATTGTTCATTACTATTTCAAACATTCTAAGCGAGTGATTAATGTTCTACATGAAGTGAGAAATTATGTAGCTGCATCATGGGCGAGAACAAGCTACATTTCAACGAGATGCTGTCTGCTTTTGTACTAGACCAATATCCTTTAGTGCCAACACACCGAGTAAATAACAGCACTGGTCAACATGTCCTCATCTCCATGCCAACCAGTCAATTCTCTTACTTCTGCATCCTTATGAGGAGAAGCAACGAATACCAAAATTTTAGTTGTCGATTTGACCTGACCTGAACTATAGGAACAGTTGTGGCAAGATTGGTGGCTGGGCATGTATTGGTTCTGAAGAAGTTGAAAAGTTACAACATACGGACAGATGCCAGACGATTTTCCACCAGAAAAGCTCAGATGACCTAAAAACCTTAAAACCCTCCAAAAGACGAAGCCAAGATACACACAACACATCTTGTTAACTGGGAGGTAAACAAATTGGTTTTGCTTAAAGCATCTTATCTATCAAAGGGCAGTCGGACAATAAATAGCTCAAAACTAATATAAACCTGGCCAAGGAGTTATTGTTGTTTTCGATATTGCTGTTTATCGCCAACTCAGTAATTTTTCAGCTTTATCATGGTGAGAACAAGTAAGTTTTCAATGAAATGATGATGAGGTCTGCTTTGTACTAGACCAACACGCTCAGCTGGATTTTTTTTTATAGTGCTAGCTTACTGAAATAACAGTCTGTGGATAGACATGTTGCCCCACTCTGACACATTATCCCGATTCTGAACCAACTAGTCTTTGTTCTTTCTCATTAATGGTGTGTCCTTAGCTGAGAAGCAACAAATAGTTAGACTAGATTGAGACTCGAACCCACAATCTACCATACTCGAGGTGCATATGTAAATGGGTCAAAATTTGAATCGATACTAGCAACAAATGCTTTATTCAATCGCTGATGCATTAAACAGATATAACAAGAGTAACAGTGATGATAAAATAATGAATTTTAACAGATTTTGTTTTCAAAGGGTCACGAAAGTTTATTGGCATTAAATGCACTAACTTAAAGTTTCATGAAAAAAATGTTAATATAACATAAATCATAGATAAACTAAAGCATTTATGATGAAAATGTGACAATATGAACGAGTCTGCCGTAGTACATTTAATATTTTTGCTCTCCTTGATAAAAAATGTTAAATGTTTTACAAAGTCAAGTTTGATTGAGTCCAATACACCAGTGTTTGAATGAAGAAACATTGGTACTTTAGTCAACCTCTTCAATGGTTGGTCCACCGCTACCGCCGGTTCCAGCTCCGCCTGGACCTCCGGGACCCCCAGCTCCACCGAAGTTTGGCATACCTCCTGGTGGCATGCCACCGCCTGCACCACCAGTGGCCTGGTATAACTTGGTGATGATTGGATTGCATATTCCTTCCAATTCCTTCTGTTTGTGCTCAAATTCCTCCTTCTCGGCCAAGTTGTTGGCATCCAACCATTTGATGACTTCCTCACATTTGTCAGAGATTGTCTTTTTATCTTCTTCTGTGATTTTGTCTTTCAGTTTCTCATCTTCAACTGTTGATTTCATGTTAAAGGAATAGCTCTCCAGGCTATTCTTGGCTGCGATACGGTCTTTTTGTTTTTCATCTTCTTCCTTGTATTTCTCAGCATCGGTAACCATACGTTCAATTTCTTCTTTGCTCAAACGACCTGAAAATAAAAATTCATTTTAATTAGAAATCCAGAATTACAAGACAAACAAGGCAATGTTTTAATGCAATTTTATACAAGAGCTATGCCAAGCTCAACATGTTGACAATGGAAAGTTGAACAAGTGTAGATTAAATGCAAGTGTAAACAGTATTTTGTTTGACAAATCATAATTGGATAAAAAATAAAAATTCTATCCAACGCCTTCCTTCCATATTAAAATAACAGTCCGAAGATAGACATGTCGCCCAACTCAGACACATTGTCCTGATTCTGAGGTTTTGGTTTGATCCGAACTACCGCACTCAAGGGGAGCACACTAACCATTACACCACTGACACAGTTCATCCTGTTTGACACTTAATGTCAGAAACAGCAATAGTTATATATAAAAAAAAAAAAAAGGTTTGCATTTCCTTGAAAGGGATTTTGCTAAGAAGTTCAATAATAAAAACTTAGTGGCAAGTCTTCTAACGAAGACATGTGTCGCCTGCAAACTTTTTCGATATAAAAAATATTGTAAGTTCCGTCAAACAGGAAGTGGACATGCGGCAGATTCGAAACGGTCTTACACGATACAGTTCTCCAAACTGATGCTCTGTGCCAAATTTCAAGAAGCTGGCCTGTGTGGTTCCTGAGAAAAATGTGACAGAAATTATTTTGTGACGCCTACAACGACGGATAGTGATCCCTATATGTCGCCTCTGCATAATGCAGGCGACACAATAAACATATCCAGGTTTTTGTGTTTAAGGGATTGGTCAACTTTAATTTTTTATTCGCAAGACGTTTTCCAAAAATACAAAAAAACTTTGTTGTCTTACCTTTGTCATTTGTTATAGTGATCTTGTTTTCCTTGCCAGTGCTCTTATCAACGGCAGAAACATTCAAAATACCGTTGGCATCAATGTCAAAGGTGACTTCAATTTGTGGAACACCTCTGGGTGCTGGAGGGATTCCAGTCAGTTCAAATTTGCCCAACAAATTATTGTCTTTGGTCATAGCTCTTTCTCCTTCAAAAACTTGGATCAGTACACCTGGTTGGTTGTCCGAGTAGGTGGTGAAAGTTTGTGTCTGTTTGGTTGGAATGGTTGTGTTGCGTTTTATCAGTGCAGTCATCACACCTCCGGCTGTTTCAATACCAAGAGAGAGTGGAGTGACATCCAAAAGTAACAAATCTTGTACCTCCTCTGATTTGTCTCCAGACAAGATGGCGGCCTGAACAGCTGGAAAAAAAACAACATAGAGTCAACTTTGCATCTATTGGCAGCACTTCATTTTAGTTGGTTTGGTTTATGGTGTTTAACCCCACTTTCAACAATATTTCAGTGATATTGTGGTGGTCAGTTTATTTGATGGAGGAAATTGGAGTACCAGGAGAAAACCACACCTACCACAAGTCACTGACCTCCAGTTATTTTTTTATGTGCAAGGCATATTTAATTTTTAAAATGAAGAGTACAACTTGATTTTCTATTACTTATTGATACCCCTGTGTTAAGAAATGTTTGCGTACATGTGACATTTTTCAGGAGTATCTAATTTGTAATGTTTTACAGGCATATAGCACCCAACTGTCTTTTCATGGGAATAATTGACCATTTTATCAATAAACATGGTATGGATTTATATAGACAGTATTCATCATGTTGTCTCTTTTGAACTAAAGACTGAACCCGCTGATTCTATTGTTTTGTTGATGATTGTCTTATAAATATATTCAACAGAAACATTAAAAATGTCAAAATTCAATTATCAAATCAAAATTGTAGGACATGAATTTTTAGACAAGTTTCCATTTTACCACGATTGAAATCTTCTCTACCATTGGTATAGCTTCAAGTCAATATACAACCAAATCACAATTTACACTCACTAAAATATGATCTCTGCCACTGGTATAGCTTCATGAACATGAAGAGTACAGCTTGATTTTCTATTACATATTTATACCCCTGTATTTAGAAGTGTTTGCATACATGTGACATTTTTCAGGAGTATTTAATTTGTAATGTTTTACAGGCATATAGCAACTTACTGTCACTTTTCATGGGAATCATTGACCATTTTATCAATAAACATGGAATGGACTTTTATACAGTGTTCATCATGTCGTCTCCTCTGAACTAAAGACTGAACCCGCTGATTCTATTGTTTTGTTGATCATTGTCATATAAATATATTCAACAGAAACATTAAAAATTTCAAAATTCAATTATCAAATTAAAATTTTAGGACACGACTTTTTAGACATGTTTCCATTTTACGATTGAAATCTTCTCTACCATTGGTATAGCTTCAAGTCAATACACAACCAAATCACAATTTCCACTCACTAAAATCTTATCTTTTGTATGATTATATTTCACTTCGTCAAAATGCTAAGACGACAGAAATTTTAAAACTGCTGTACTTTGTTAAATTACGTCGATAAATACCAGTACCAGTTCAAAGGAACCTCATTCTTATAATGTATACACAACACTTCGCTTTTTCCGTTTATAAAAATGAATTTGTACGATAAGAAATAATTTGACTTTTTTGTCATGTCTAAAATTGCAAATGGTGATTTTTTTGTTTTGTTCTGTGACTTTCTGTCGTGCATTTGCGAGTTGTTCAGGTTAGTTTGTTGAATGATGAGACACTTTCTTTATTATTTAGGTCTTACAGGACAATTGAGTCGTGTTAGACAACTGACTACCTGGCAATATTTGACTAGTTTTTTCGTAATTAACTCCACCAATCTACCAATACATGCCACGATATGGCTGAAATACTACTAAAGTGGTTGTAAAACACCAATCAATCAATCTACCAATACATACCTGCACCATAGGCAACAGCTTCATCAGGATTGATGGATTTGTTCAAGTCTTTTCCGTTGAAGAAGTCTTGCAACAATTTCTGGATTTTGGGAATTCTGGTTGATCCTCCGACGAGGACGATGTCGTTGATTTGAGCTTTGTCTAATTTGGCATCACGCAGGGATTTCTCGACTGGTTCCATGGTGCCTCTGAAAAGATCGGCATTCAATTCTTCGAACCTGGCCCTTGTGATACTAGTATAAAAGTCAATTCCTTCAAACAGAGAGTCAATCTCAACGCTAGCCTGTGTGCTGGAGGACAGAGTTCTCTTTGCCCTCTCGCATGCTGTACGAAGACGACGAACAGCACGTTTATTGTCACTAATGTCTTTTTTGTGTTTGCGTTTGAATTCTTGTATAAAGTGATTGACCATTCTGTTGTCAAAATCTTCACCGCCCAAGTGGGTATCACCAGATGTTGATTTTACTTCAAAGATTCCGTCTTCAATTGTCAAGATTGATACATCAAAGGTACCACCTCCTAAATCAAAAATGAGGACATTCCTTTCACCTCCAACCTGAAATTTATTGACAATATTAATCAGTTGTTCAATTTTTAGCCATAAGAATTCACTCTGTTTAAACATTGTATATAATTTATAATGCTGAAATTGACAATCAAAGCACCCAATGCTTTGTACCTCATTTGATTATACTCGTTGGCATATATCACTAATGAGTACATAATGCAATAATTATACTCCTCTTGGTTCCTTTTACAGAACATGTATGATGAAAAACAAGTGAAAGCATTAGGTTACTATTTTAGTACTGTACCACCAGTTGTACTGTATGGATATCATTTTGTTGCAGATTCAATTTTGTGGTTGTTACTAATACAAGAACTTGTGGGTAATCGGTCATATCCAAGAATACCAAATTTGATTCAATAGTATTCCGTCTTTTAAAATCAATATTTGATCACTAATATTGTTTTCCCTATATTTCTTACTTTTGATTTCAAACCTAAGAAGAAAATTCTTCAAAGAATAGAAAATTATGCTCTTAAAAACAGATAAACTCTCCATGTAAAATATAAAAAAAAAACCACTCTTTTTACAACTTGTAATTGGGGGCTCTCGTTTTAAAATGGGTAAGCTACAATCCTCCCAAATCAATGTCAACCTTTATTCTGTGCCCAGGATCATTGTCGTGAGAATTATTATTTTATAGATCTAGGAACTTACTTTTTTGTCCAAACCATAAGCAATAGCAGCTGCGGTGGGCTCGTTAATGATTCGGAGAACATTCATTCCTGAAATGGTACCAGCATCCTTTGTTGCCTGTCTTTGGGAATCATTGAAGTACGCTGGCACTGTAACTACTGCATTGCTGATTTGCTAAAAGAAAAAAAATAAAGAGTCAAATGAAAGAAATTGCTTGGTGTATGAAAATAATAAAATCCCTAAAAGGATTCAGCAAATAAGGATCATGAGATCTGTTGTATGATAAAATTTGGAGTCACACTAATGCATTATTTGCAAAAAAAGAAAAAAAGAAAAGGGGAGTCCCAAACACAGAAGACGAGTCAAGGACACACCTATACGAGTTGCCATTATCTCTGAGTGGATTCCAACATAAACATTGAAATAGTTTTCACCTTTTCTAGAATTACATTTTGCAAGGTACATATTTTGAAAGATGTTCTGTTTTTCTCTTTAGAAACAAGAATTTCTGTATTACATAAAACTAGAAATGTACTGAAAAAAATTAATTGTATAATTGCAAAATGTTTTTTGTTGTAGATTTCATGAACCTTTCAAATTTTCCATTTATGTGCAAGTAAATTGTCAAACATACCTTTCCCAAATATGCTTCTGCTGTTTCTTTCATTTTTACGAGTACCATTGATGAAATCTCTTCAGGAAAGAATGTCTTTTGTTCACCTTTGTAATCTACTTGGATTTTGGGCTTGCCACCGTCACTGACGACGTCAAACGGCCAGTGCTTCATGTCGGATTGCACTGTGGAATCTTCAAACTTTCTTCCTATAAGTCTCTTTGCATCTAAAAAGAGATATCAATTTTTTTTTCTTATGACATGAATATCCAAACAATGTTGATAAAAATAAACTAGTGGTTCGCCTGGTCATTCATACATGGTCTTTGTGTTATTTTTTTTCACCTATTTGCCCCAAAGCCAAATTTAGAAAAAATTCCTATATAATTAATTCAAACAATTTCTGTTATAATTATCATTGGCCGAATCCAGTTTAACTTGTCCCCGGCTTCGGACAAGTGGGTTAACGTGAAGACTGTACACAGTTAAAAGTTCAATCAAGTCTAGATTTGGAGATCACACTAAATTTATTTCGACAAAGGGTTAATAATGCTGCAATACTATGCCACTTGCAATAATATTTCAGATATATTGTGGCTGCCAGTTTCATTGGTGGAGGAAACCAGAGTACCCAAAGAAAACCACAGACCAGTCGCAAGTTAATGACAAAAAAAAATCACTTCATGTTGTATCGAGTACACCTCACCATTAGCAGGATTCAAACTGGCAATATTAGTGGTGATAGACACTGATACCATAGATAAACAACCCTGTTATGAAGTGCAGAAAATGTGAATGAGTTGTTACCAGACCGGACATGCATCGATACAAATATACAATTTTAAGTCGACTGAATTATACAATAGCTTACCAAAAACTGTGTTGCTTGGGTTCATGGCCACTTGATTCTTTGCGGCATCACCAATGAGACGTTCTGTATCTGTGAAAGCCACATAACTGGGTGTTGTTCTGTTTCCTTGATCGTTTGCGATGATCTCGACTTTGCCATGTTGGAATACTCCAACACAGGAGTATGTGGTTCCAAGATCGATTCCTACTGCCGGACCTCCTTTGCTCATGTTGCTACAAAACAAAAACCTATTTTTAGCGTATAATATCAACAAGAGATTAAGGACAACAAATTATTTGTTTGCACAAATCTGCACATTTGCAGTGTTAAAACGTTAATTATTAAGCCTGACTGGCATTCCTAACAAAAAAATTTGAGAATTCCATATTAAATATTTTATATTAATACCAACAGGACTAGCTGCAGAACCGTAGCCCTTATGATCCTTGGCCAGTTTTCTGATATTTGCGAACCATAAGGCTACGGTTTCTCTATAGGCCCCAAAAAAAAAATGTGTGTTTCCGATCGACAGACCGACCCTAAAAAATGTTATGCCAAAAAAAAAAAAAAATAGATCGGCAAAATCCGGAAATTCGTCTCCGTTTCCGACTTCAACAATAGACGCTTGACTTTTGCGATATTGACGCTTTCTGATAAGCGTTTAATTGGAACAGATTTATTAAAGACCGGTTTCCTGTTCAAATTTTCTTCATTTCGATGTTTGGAACCAGTATTAATGATTCAGCAATCCTATAATGGAAGGGACGTCAACAGTTCTTTCCATATGGAAAGAGAAGTGCGACCACTCTCCAGAAATCCTACCTTAAGCACTATCGCTGTCTACATCTTTTGAAAAGTTGGAAAGCAATTTTTTATGCCACAATGATATGGAGCTATCCCTCTCCTCATGTCCCAACGGCCCATGGACTGCACTTGACGGATCGGAGCACACTTGTAGGTTTAAAAAAAAAAAAAAAAAATCCCTACCTACCGACCCTAATTTTGAAGACCATACAATCGGAAACACACATTTTTTTTTGGCTATAGTAAAAACTTTCGACTGTGCAGTGAAAATGTTGCATGAAAAACTTGAAAATGTTGAATGAGAGTTCAATAACATTTTTGGTTAATACATGTATTTGTAAAATATTTCACTCTAGGTTGACTAAATATTTTATTTCAGATAAAAAAATCGCAGTGCAAAACCTCCAGTAAAACGTAAACAAACCGAACACATGTTTTTCTCTCAAAAGTCACATGACCTCAAAGCGAGAATACCACAATGACAAGATGGCAGAACGAAGTAGGCGGGATCAGTTAATATCGAGACATTCGTTATGATAATGAGCTGGAAATTAATATTAATAGGTAAGTATTGAAGAATGTAGATAAATATCTAACCGTAACGAAACGAAATATGTTTGATTGTTCTCACATCCGATTTCATGACAAAAATTTGCAAACACCGAACACATGTTTTGCTGTTGAAGTGATCTCTCAGAAGTCATGTGATCTCAAAGGGAGAATACCACAATGACAAAATGGCGGAACAAAGTAGGTGGGATCAGTTAATATCGCAACATTTGTTATGATGAGCTGGAAATTAATATTAATAGGTACATATAAGTAAGTATAGAAGAATATAGATAAATATCTAACGAAAAATATGTTTGATCGTTCATGACAAAAATTGGCAAAAAGGCTGCACATTTTCACTGCGCAGTTGAAAGGTTTTACTATAGAAAAATCCGTAGGGCAAAAAAAAAGAAAAAAAAAGTGTGTTTACGGTCACATGTCAAAAAAGTCTAGGGTCGGTAGGTCAGTGATTGGGATTACCACGCGCCCTGCGCCAGTCGCATTACCCGACGAAATAGCGCATTTCCACATAAAAGCTCCGCGTCATATGCGCACATTCGTTTTCTGATGAAGTCAGACGTACATACAGCCGAACCGTTCTGTGAAGACTGCACGGACATAGTCCCATTGAAAATTTTTAATCCCAATCACTGTATCTAATTTATAATTTAGTTTTTATTTCAAAATGATCTGTGAAAGTTCAACTGCAAATCAACATCGATATCTGGTACCTTGTGTACATACAATTTTATACGGAATTCAGGCTTAAATAAATCGTAAACCAGTTTCAAAAACTGATATATCTGATAACCGCAAAGTACAACAACGAGCAACAACGGACTTATAACACTTTCCCGGCGGGAAGTATCGGATACCGATCAGCATGTCACTTTCCCGTGTGTTTTTTTTACTTTCCCCGGAAAACGTGAAGTGGGAATTTTCATGCATTGCACAGCGTTTATCATGCATATCAGATGGATTTTTTTGTCCAGATCAAGGTTTAAGCCAAGAATTAAAAAAAAAAGGTGTTAAGTTCAAGCTCGTATGTCCTTCATCATACTGTATTTATTCAAACAGAAGGGTGTGAGTTGTCAGATAGTTTATATATCTCCTCCACCCATGTATTAAAGTTTGTTAAATGTTTTTATTCTACATTATTTTTCACACTGGATTTTGGTGCATAGTTCTGTCATTATGGCCCATTCATATCAAAAATGTCCCATTGACAAGGAAGGGAAGGGGGCCATAGTCCCATTGAAATTTTTTTAAATCCCAATCACTGTAGGTCAGCATTAATTTTTTCCCCAACTATTGGCAAAACCGGAAATAGTCGTTCCTGGTTCCGGAATCCAATATTTTATTTTCGAAATTTCCGTTAAGACGTCGTTTAAATTTGTTAAGGCCGTTTTATGACGAGTTACGAAGTTTTTCTACCTTCCATTTCAACAAAAATCTAGCAGTTGAATAAATAAAACATTGCTGCTGATTAAACAACAAAAATGGTTATCCAAATTCCGTGTAAAAATTTATAGGGTTTCTGGCAAAAATTAAGGTCGAATAATTGCCGATAAAGGCTAGGGTAGGTCGGGTGAGTTCAGTGTGGGAAACGACCGCTTGCCAACTCGCCAAAGGCGAGTGGAAATTTCGTGTGGCGAGTACAATCCACTTTATACTCGCCAGTCTGGCGAGTAACCGTTGTAAGGTGAGTAGAAACTTGAAAATGCTCGCCACGATAACTGGTTTACAGCTTTAAAATACCATAGCTCCCAAACAGTTAAATTTTCTGTTAACTGTGTCATTTATCCAACATTTTATTAATCATTGCTCAGCAAGAAAATATTCCGTCAATGTATCTGTATCTATCTTTACCTCCAACGTTGGAGATCATGACACTTTCTGTCTACAGAAAAATTAAGTATACAATCCCGATCCGCATAATTTTGCCAAGGTCAATTTCACGATTAAATGAAATATTGTTTCATTACAAATAGATATGATGATTTTTAAAATTAATGCAAATACAATAATTTGGTTTTGAAATATTTAAAACGAATTTGTAGCGAAAACCTACGCGAAAACAAAAAGTTAAATATGTGTCGGAACCAGATTTGACATACATGTTTTATACCGCGTATTAAAACTTAAAAGTCTGTGCTTCCGTACTTGATGAAGACGAAGACAACGAAATTGAGGAATAAGAGATCAACGCAGCTCTTAAGAGAGTGTTGATCCTTTTTGACCAAGTTAATGACTTGTCAAAATCTGCAAAATACATTGTTGAACAATATTGTATTGTTTATTTGGTATTTGTTGGCGAGTTTAAAAAAATGTCACTCGCCAAACATGGCGAGCTCTCTTTCAATTTGGCGAGTACTTGTTTCAGTCCACTCGCCATTTGGCGAGTGTTTGAGAAAAATGGTTTCCCACACTGCTGTAAACACATTTTTTTTGGGGCCTAGCCCTATGGTCCGCAAATATCAGAAAACTGGCCACGGTTCTGCAACCACAGGCACTTGTGTATAGTTAAAAATATGCTCGCTATGTACCTAAAATACCACAAGGCCGGACTCACTCCTACTACCCCCGTGACTTCACAACTCTATGGCCGCAAAAGGGAAATTAGGTCACATGATATCTTCCGCCTTTTGGTCGTTCTCGGATTTTATCATATATAAATACTAAACACTAGAAATTCCAAATTCAAATTACAAGACGCCAAAATATGAACTTCTCATATATGTTTCGCAAGGCAATGATAAAACCTGAGAACGATCGAAGGGCGGAAGATGTCATGTGACCTACTTTCTCTTTTGCAGCCATGGA
Source organism: Gigantidas platifrons (assembly GCA_002080005.1). Classification (NCBI taxonomy): domain Eukaryota; kingdom Metazoa; phylum Mollusca; class Bivalvia; order Mytilida; family Modiolidae; genus Gigantidas; species Gigantidas platifrons. The sequence goes on along the minus strand of MJUT01028620.1, from coordinate 7,110 downwards.
AGTGTCCATTGTCACCAAATTGGAGGATTATGTCAGTATGGAGGTGTACAACGTAGATGGTAGGAAGATATAAAAAACAGGTTTTCCTTGAAGAAAAATCATTTCACTATGCAAATTAGTAAGCGATTTACGTCCTATCAACATTTTGACAGGGGAAATAGCGGTTGAAATGACAGGGGTAGTAGGAGTGAGTCCGGCCTTGTGGTATTTTAGGTACATAGCGAGTATATTTTTTACTCTATATAAGTGCCAGTGCTACAACAGGACCTACACATTATTGCATTAAATTAAGCATTTAGATTTTTATTTTATGTTAATGTTACTTGAAACTTTTTTCAGTCGAAATAGTAATAACATTACATTTTGATATTTTCTTCTTCGAATAATCACCTCCCCCCCATTTAAAATCATCTTTAAAAAGGTAAAAAAAATTGAGAACACGAGGTCACATGCGAACGTGTCGACAGACACATTATTGAGACACAACAGAGAATAATAAATCAAATATATTGTTATGTCAGCTTTCAGATTACCATATAAATAATCTGAAAACAACAGATGAAGCTCCAATACATTTCTTAGAAGTTCCAACTTGTGGGAAAAGGGGAAGTGTATCACGACATCAGACACGGTACATCTAATTGCAGTAAACCCCTTGAAATACAGTGAAACATTAAAAAAAAAGCAGTGAACCCAACTGAATTATGAATAAACCCCTTTTAAATGAAAAGTTTGACATCAATTTAATATAAAATTATGTTATTTCGAAAAAAATATTCACCTATTCGTTCATGAGAACCGATTATTCTATCCACGAGTACTTTTCTGTTACAACAATATGGCGGTCGCCTAGAATGGGGAGATAACTCTATATTTAATATAGCACTGGAAGTACTGTCAGTGAAGTGTAAACTGACTAAATAGAATAAAAGATATTTTGAGTCTTCGAAATTAGGCGGTAGTCCGAAGCCCGTGGCGTGGTCATGAGTGGCATATTTTTGGTAATCGGACATCACAGTTAGTTATACTGTTTATATATGTTTTACATGTATATCTTTTTTTATGTGTCATCACCATTTATTGTAAATGTGCTAGTACCAATAAATATTGTCTAAAAATTGTCTATTTGGACATATTGATGTTTATCTTTGTGTAAGAAAATGATGTATATTTTCTTTGTATTTTTTGTACTTTTTTTCTGTATGTGTAACTTTGTTTAGCATTGTTTATTAATTTGTGTGATTTCAAATGAACTTTGTACATATTTGGACATTTATATTTGTCAAGCAACTAATGCTGCTTGTCTAGCAGAATTGTTTAGTATTGTTTATTAAATTGTGTTCTAAGATTTTACAATAAAATTTAAATAATTTCTAAAATAAAAAATTGAATAATTTGATTTCGCAGACTACGAAAGAGATCCAGAGTCTTGTGCAGGATATCCTAGTAGTTTTAAAATTTTTGACTTTTAAAATTTAAACAAATACAAATCGCGGACTACAAAAGATATCCTGAGCCTTGTGCAGGATATCCTAGTAGTTTTAATTTCTCCCCATCAAAATGTGCCTTTCAATCATTTGTTTCAGGGACCAGTTTAATGAAAATAAATAAATAAATAAATAAAATTATAAATTTACTTAAAAATATAACACTTAATTTTTTGGGGATTTTTGGGAGGGCCCTCCCCCACATTGCTCATAGCCTTGCCGTGGCGTGGGGGCTCTGCCATTATTTGCAGACACCAAATTACAGTTGTGTTTTTTTTCTATAATTTTTTTTTATTTTCAGACATTTTCTTTATCTTATGAAGCCAAATTAGTAAGTCTGTACATAATGGTAGCCAGTATGAGCACACTTTTTACTTTATACACTCTCAAAATATCTTTTATTCTATTTAGTCAGTTTACACTTCACTGACAGTACTTCCAGTGCTATATTAAATATAGAGTTATCTCCCCATCCTAGGCAACCGCCACATTCACCATTGTTGCAACGGAAAAGTGCTCGTGGATAGAATAATCGGTTCTCATGAACGAATAGGTGAATATTTTTTCGAAATAACATCATTTGATATTAAATTGATGTCAAACTTTTCATTTAAAAGGGGTTTATTCATAATTCAGTTGGGTTCACTGCTTATTTTGAATGTTTCACTGTATTTCAAGGGGTTTACTGCAATTAGACGATCAGACATGTGCATGCCGCATGTCGTCAGATATGTAATTACAACAAAATGAAGGAGAATATTAATATTTCATGCATAAATACTTACAATGTAAGTTTTTAAGTTGTTCTATACCAGAATTTTGTTGACGGGCTTTGTTCTTCCTTGTTGTTACACGCCCCGTTCTTCAGTTTCTGGAAATACGCGTGACGCTGAGCCCACTTTATACGGGAAAGGAAGTGACGTAATTCAGATCTTTCCAGAACGAACTAACAAGTATCAGCCAATCATTTTCACCGATTTCATTAGCAACAAAGGTTCAACCCAGGGGTCGTTTATTATTAAACCCAAGGATTTATATAGTCTTACTATATATAAATACTTGTTAAACCCAATCATGATTTTCTGGAATACGAAAAAGAAAATGAATAATAATCTAGAATTTTCTGTCGGGTAATTAAAAGAACCAAAAATAAAACTTATATTAATCTATAATTTTCAATACAGTTTCAGGACATTTTATATATCATTTATGGACATTATGACCTGGTACATGTGCTTGTGACAAAGAATTAACCTCACACACTTTTTTACTTTCGGTTAACATTTATTTTCAATAAAAAAAAATCTTTACTGTTTATTACTTCTCAGTCTTTTTCATTTATTTAAAGTGTTCGTGTCCGGCTTCCAAACATTTGTAGGTAGACTTCACTGTTCAGGGGCGGATCCAGGGGGGGCACCAGGCCCCCCTCCCCCCAATAAAATTGGAAAAAATATGATTTTTTTGCGCAAAATCATGATTTTTCACACGATATACCCCCAAAATTCTCGCGCCTCGCTCCGCTCGGCCCGATTATTTTAAGCGCGTCCCCTCTAACTTGAAATCCTGGATTCGCTCCTACTGTTTAGGCTTTACTAGGACTCGTATATCTTTGGGAAGCAGCATAGAATTACACCCCCTTTTTTCTTACTTTCTGTTTACATATTTATTTTCAAGAAAATTCATCACTATTATTTATTTATAAACTGTATGTGTCCACATCTATTATTTTTTCTACAGGTTAATTACACGTGCCTGAGGCTGTCATATACTGGGACTCTAGTTCTAGTAATAAAACCCTAAATGCTCGCTTACTCGCAAGGGTAGCTCCGCCTAAACACAAGTTTGTCACAGGAGCTACATTATTGCAGCTAACTGGGACTCATATTCTTTGGAGTACATAGGTCCAAAATCAGTTAAAGTGAGCCAATGTTGATTTTTCGTGTCACAGCATATTTTTAAAAACATGAAGCTGAGTTCGGAAAAAATATCTGGTGTATTTTATCTAGGAATAAAGTAACTTCTTCCTACATAGTAATAAATCGTCTATTTGTTAACTTAATAAAAGAAAATATATGTTATATATGGATAATGTTCACGAAAATGCATGTCACAAACCATAGGTCAGTTTCCTACGGCGCCCGTACAAGATATGAAATCATTAAACAGTTAAAACTTTGTGTTTTCTGGAAAGTAAAAACGCCATATATAAACATTTAAAGACATGTGTAAGCAAACTTTCGCCTGCCAAAAATTGACATGAACTGAATTTTAGGTGTCACAGAATCTATAGTGAATTACGTTACGAATTTAGAAACTCTAGCTTAAGATCCTGGTAGAAGAGAATCCCATTAGAATATCTTTAAATGGTCGTCCAATAGACAAGGAATATGAAAATAGTCCAAAATGCTTCAATAGAAAACTTTTCTTCGAAAGAAAACATCATAGATTTGTTATTTTAAATTTTGCATTTAATTGTGAATTCCGTTACGCGTTTTTTCGCTAATATACTTACTTTCAATGGATTTCTCAATTTATGACTTTGACACATGTTGATGTTCCATGTGATAAGCATTTAACTATTTTGAAATTATTTTTCTGCAGACAATATAATGCATTTCCGTGAAATACGTTACCGTGACAGTGAATTACGTTATGCAGTTTTCCTTTAAACAGCTGTAGAATTTTTTCTATGGCAAAATTATACAGGCTAAGCTTAATTATGCACCGATATACATACCGGCTACCTTATATGCTAAGTTTACTCGAGGAAAATGTTCAAAATGCAAGAATTTCAATGTTAATCTATTGCACATGAGGTATGTCTTCTGCTTATTATATGATTTTTGGTATATATTAATCGTTTTCAATAAGCTTTATACTGCAATTCATTGATAATTAGTGTATGAATAAATGTCCACCATTACCGTCCAATGTCATTGTGCTTACAGGTTGTACATGTGCTATTTCCTACTGTAAGGTAGTTCACAACAACGTAACGTATTTCACACACATATAGGTTTTTTCGGTTGGGTAAAATGCAGGAAAATAGTCCTTTGAAATATGTCTTTGTCACAAAATCACACTGTCCGAATGTCCAAAAAGAATGTGCAGAGCTCGCAGGTAGACAGGTGATGGAGATTTTACAGGTACACGCAGTTATTATACTTAGCGTAGGGGAAATAAGTTGTAAAGGACACGACTTGTTTCTGCGATGCGTATTTTCAAATTGTAAAGTGGAACCAGTTTGTAAGAGGTGGAAAATTCACAGCACAGTCAAGGAAATGTCAGAGAATACAGAAGGAGCAATACACAATGGATAGTCCAGAGCAACTGGCAACATAGGATACACAAAACGCAAGCCAAGCAAAAATAATAAAACACAATACAGTATGTGTTGGACGCCACTATGCGCAAACACACAGACATAACGTAAAAAAAGACATGAACCCCATACAAACAACTGGAGGTAAAGACGAACCCAGCATCGTTTTTATGCAGAAATCGCAACGGACATCACACCACGGACCTCAGCACGTAGACACATAATATGACAACACAAAAAATTAAAAGGATGGGCAATACGGACCCCACCAAAAAACCTTAGGGGTGAACTCAAGCGCAGGCGAAGGCTTCTTATAAGACACCCGCCGTGTTACTCATATATACAGTCAAGTCTGATAAAAGTATTGGCAGTGATAGAGGAAAGAAAATATCTACAAGATCCATTGTCATTTGAGATTTTGATACTTCGTAACTGTCAACCAGATTGCGATGACAACAGCAGAATGTTTGTAGTGATGACTTCAACCTAGGAGCAGCGTGACCTTGTTTCGGTAGCTTTTGCGTCAGCAGCTGGGTCAGGATACTCCGGTTTCCTCCACTAATAAACTGACCGCCACTATATACATAACTGAAATATTGTTGAAATTGTCGTTAAGCGCCATTATCTTAACCCTCTGTCCAGAAAATCACTATACTGGGCACAAGCTCTATAATAACCTATGAGTTGTGAAATATGAAATCCAAACGCTGGTTATGCTGGAATATTGCTAATGATGCAAGGGAAGTTGACCATTGGAAAACTGAAGTCATCATGTTTGTCGTAGAGTTTTGTTATTACTCTTCCTCTGTTGTCGATTTCAAGTTGAAGGTCGTGGTAAGGAAGCTGATACTGCTCCTGAAGACACCGTTAGAGAAAGAATTAGTCAACAAGAAATAAATTTAGATTTAAGTGACAACTTATAGGGCAATATGCTGCAAATACACGTGTTGCAGCAATATATGACAGTCGATGGTATGTGGGAAAATTATAAAATTTGATGATGAAAATCGAGAATACCATATGTCCTTCATGAATGGTTCTAGGAAATCATTCAAATGGCCCGGAAAGGATCACGGAAGGAGGTATTCTGTGTTCACTGGACAATTCCGTTAAGCATAGAAAGACGCGTAATATGTTTAAGTTTTCGGCGAAGGACTTACAAAAGGTTCAAGATATGTTTGATGAGATATCATTTTAAAAAATCGAAATACATTGTACAGGTAATCGAGTATGTCTTTTCTGTAGTTTGCTTACTATAACTGTGAATTACGTTACGCAAATGCAAGTGCAAGTGGTTGTTTTGAATAGACAATTTACATGATTTAGAAGAAAAAGAAATTAAAATGAACAGTGGTAACTTGTATTTGACCAGCTTTGGCGCTGAAAATCTGTATATTCAAGCAAACATAGTGTGTTGTTGAGATTTGTTGAGATAATGTTCCATTTTGTTATGTTAAAGCTCGTTAAATAAAGTTATAAGTTTGTCTTTACGACAAAAAGTTTATCTTATTTCGTTTTCATCATCCAAAGTTATTGCATTTATTGTTGTTGCTTGCTTCTTTTCTATTACTATAACAAGAAAAGGGAAAAAACATGTCATACATTTTCCGTATATGTGTGAGACAATATTTTTCTACATTTTTTTTGTATATGTGTGAGACAATATTTTTCTACATTTTAAATCTTTGCTGTTTTGTTACAAAAATCTTTTATTAAAATCAACTCTCATCCTTTCACAAATTGAAAGCAAAGTAAGTTCACCAGAGGTCTTAGAGGTAAAGCATGTAACAAGCGTAGCCTCAATAGGATGATTACAACTTTTAAGCAAAGAAACGGGATGGATTATCAAGTAAAAAGTTTATGTAGACGTAAAATGGATTAAATGCAAACGTAAATTGGATTAAGAAAAACAAAACAAAACAAAACAAAACAAAAATAAAGTTTACTGGTTGGCATCTTAACAAGCGGATTTTGTCGAAAAACTTGTGAATGCAGAAACGGACGTAAAAGCGGTATATAAAAGGACTGGTGCAACCAGTTCAAAATCCAGAGGAAGCAGAAAGTCTGACAGTTTTAATAAAAGATTTTTGTAACAAAACAGCAAAGATTTAAAATGTAGAAAAATATTGTCTCACATATGGAAAAGTGAATTACGTTACAAAGAGACGATTTATTTCAACCCAACATTGTGTGTTGATGTATATAGCCAAAAATTAATAGAATATATAAAATGTGATAAAATGAAACAAGTGCATTTAATCCTCTTTTTCTATCGCTTTGAGTTCAAAAATGTTAACTATA
>MJUT01028619.1:148173-158939 GCA_002080005.1 Gigantidas platifrons | reverse complement strand
ACATAGCCAGTGGAGCGCCAAACAGTGGCGGACACAACTTTACAGAAAGAAAGATGATAATTGCATACTGATGAACTGTTATATTCAAATAATAAAGAATTTGAATAGATGTTGTAAGGCTGTACGGGGATAACATCACTTTTATTAACTAAATATACACACATAATTACCAAATTAATGTCATATTGTTTATTACTTGTCTACTCGAAATGTCGCATTCATTAACAAAATATAAAAGAATAACAACTTGATTAAATGCCATAATCTTCACAAAGGAGTTAAAGGAATTTGACAAATGATTGATTTTTATTCATATTGACAATGTTCTAAATTGTCCTATATATAGGATGTTATGCCCCGACGTAATCCATCCTGTCATTGTGTCCATTTAAATTACACAAAGTAATTTGTCCCAATTGTAAGAATTATGAAGACAACATTTAATCAGTGATCGTCAACAATCCGCCAGTATGAATAAAAACCAATTACAAATTTATTATTCAATTACGGCCCTCTGTGTAAGGAAACATCCAGATTTGTCAACCTGAGGGGGAAGTTGTTTTCCGGAGGCATTGCCCGAGGGAAAACAGCCCCCGAGGGCTGACAAATCTGGATGTTTTCCTACACAGAGGGTCGTAATTGTTTTATTATATTTTTGCCAATGTTTTATAGGTTATCTCCCTTGTGGGGGGAAAATTGGGTTGTTCGGCGGGGAACAATAGAGTTGTTTCCCGGCAGCGCAAATTTTGGCAAAACATCTCAATTATTTTATTATCACATGACTGATTTAATCCAATCAAAATCTATCATATAGATTAAAATATAATAATATATATTCTTTTCCTATATAAAAAAAATAAATAAAAACGTAGATATTTAATGCACACGACGCGTTCCTGGAATACCCTTCATCAGGTACGCTCAAAGTCGAAAATTTGGAAAATCTAATGCATACCATGAATGGTTTATACTTCAAAATTCAGATAGTAGCATGAGGGGTGAAATTATCAAAATTTGTTTCACTCTTGTGAAGTTCATGTATAATAATACACACGTAAAATCCAGCATGCAGATCATATTGTCAGATAATACCCAGCTCTTTGCGCAAGAAACATGGCATTCCACAAAATACCAGGTTTTACTATCGGAAACCTCTATTTTCGCACACAAAAAAACATGTTTCCGTATTGCGAGAAACCGGGTGTTTCACATTTCTAAGAACGGGATGACATGTCGTCATTATACACGTTGGCGGCCATTGACAAAACAGAAAATACAAACATTTTCGAAGCACCTGGTGCCAATCCCGGTATTTATGGGACTGTGTGATCTCCGATCTTTGAAAAGCTTTATCATTTTTGTTTTTGTTTTACCGGGGTCTTAAGATTGCCGCTTTGACTCACTGTATTATTGTTTGATTTGCATCTACTTATCCAATCAGTGTCTATCACATTTAATTGTGATATATCTATGTTTTTCTCCTGGTATACATGTTTGCTCCATCAATAAAATTGACAGCCTCTATATTACTGAAATATTGTATTCATTAAGTACCGAAGGCCCCATAAACTTGAGTTGTTTTGTATTGTCTACTTGAACTGTGATATTATGGCGTTTGTGTAAACGGGTGTCTGTTATAATTAATACTGATATTAATTGATTTGCTTGTTTGATATTGTAATAAAGCGACATGTTATTTAAATGCTGCTATGCTACATGTACAGGACTGATTTCTTCTGTTGTGTTATTCAACAAGACGAAAATGATCATTGAATTTTCACATCAAACTGTTTCGTGTAAGAGTTTCAACATCCGCACAGGAAAACAAACTGCATATATTTTATTCACTTACACTTTCTTCTACAAGTCATATTGATTGTTATGTCAATACCACGGAATGTATTCTTTAATGTCAAACTTTCGACTTTTTGTTGAATTATTGGTTGTTAGAGAAATTATTCAAATTATGTACTATTTCGAGATGCTACAACAATGGGCGAAATCTTTACATTGCACTTCCGCTCGATTACATCAAAATTGCCTAGACAAATATTATTACTTTGTTTCATGATAAAAGCAATAAGATTGCTTACTTGGCGTACCATGATAGTCTTTTACTAGTATCAAATGTACGAAAGGTATGATTTGATTGAGGTAATTCTAGAATCGCGTCGTGTCCACTAAATTATATATCTACGTTTTTAGGTATTGTCATTGCAATTTTTTATTTCATTCCAAGGCAAGATTTTATTCTTTATTTTCAAATTTATAAAATGCACTTTTAAGTGATTTTTATATTGTGTATGTCTATAAATAAATGTTAGAGAATACCTAGGGGGCAATCAAAAATGGACAATCCAGAGAAACTGGCAACATAGGGTACACAAGACGAAGAAAAACAAAACGAAAACATAACACAATATATGTTGGACACCACTATGCGCAAACACAAATGACGTAAATAATACATAATCCCTCCTACAAACTAGCTACAGGAGGTAAAGACGAGCCGAACATTGCTTCTATGCGGAAATCGTATTATTATTAGCTATAAAGACAAATTATAATACTGACGACCGCCAGTAAAAGAAGTTGAGTTTTCCTATCAATGCAAAACAACGATAGTATCAGATATGTTTTCCTTTCGCGTTTTATTCCTAACAGGGATGTGTAATAGAATAAAAATACATAACCAAAATTCTTCATACATGTAGTTCTACTAATACTATTTCTTTTTGTTGCAGTTATTGTTGATCATCATAGAGTTCGTTCTTTTCATGGATGTAAGGAAGAACAAAGTAGATAATAAACAGTAAAAAGTGAGTATCATAGTGAAATGTTGATAGAAAATCTAAGATGGCTGCCAGCGCTGGATAAGTTTTAACATTGTTTAATGTCCAAATAGTTCATGCATATCCTTGATGAGAACAAGTTCAACAATAGCTTAAAACTATACAGAAATGATGGAAGCAAGGGATAATCAGGGCAGAAACTTCTGACTGTCACTGGATAGAGAATTGGATATGAAGAAAACTGAGCCCTTTTCAGCTGATGCAATGTGCCGACTCTTTTTCGAAATCTACAAATTTGATTTAAGCGCGAAGGGAGCATGAAAGGCTCCAAATATGTTGCCCACTATCGGTTTCCTGACACCCACGGCATGTGCCACCGCGGGGCGTTGTGGACTCATAACGCAGACGAACAGGACAAACTCAATAAGAGGAGAAAATCCGAAAACTATAAAACAGGAAAAAGTAAACACACGAGACAAAAATTTGAAGTAAATGTTTCATTTTGCCTATTTCTCACAACACCCAACCATTCTTAGAATAAAGGTACAATGTTCATATTCAATATTTATCAAGACAAATACTTTGATGTTAGTTAATGACTTAAATGATTACTATTGCCAACATGGATGGATGATTATATACGAATTTTGTATACATTATAGCAAGGATGTAAAATTTACAAAATCAATATCAAAACTTAATAATTATTTTTTAAAACACAGTTAATGTCACTTGTGAAGCCACGGGTAGAATCTAAAAATCTCAAAACGGAAAAAAAATAATAAAAACTAAACATAACAAAACCAAAAACAAAGTACATGTATATATATATAAAAGGACTTGCATGCCAAATTTCGCCCTAAAAGATTTGTGTCAATGGGAAGAGAAAAACAGACACACACACATCATTAAAATGACTACATACAATGTCATATCATTACATGTGTGTTTTTCCCTTTTTCTTAGCAAATACCTTTTAGATCCATAATTTGGACCATTCTTTACCTTTTTTGCATTATATATTTGTCGTTTTTATTGTTTTGATATTGTTTACTTTTTAACCATATCATTATAAATGACATTTACTGTGTTTTTATATTACATAGTTTTAGCCGTCTCTCAACATAGTTTTTATTAAGTAATTATTTTATCATTATCATCTTACCTTTTACTTTTTACAATGTACTACTAATGACTCTCCACCATATGTTTTACTAACATTTATTATTAATATAACAGGATCATTTTGATAATTTTTTCTTTACTATTGAAATACACAAAATTCTTCTTTTTTTCAGACAGTGAAACAAACCAATGAATTTGTGATGATTGTTTACTGATATTATTGGAAATGTGCGCATCTGTGATACTAGTATAGAGAATAAAAAAATGTACAAAAAAAAACATTGTGCCATTATCAGTTCATATTTTTTTCATATCATGAAACATACCAATATATTATTGATTTTTCATTTTTTATTTTTCTTTAACTTTTTCATTTATTTGACATGATTTTATAGGTTTATTTTTTAGAAAAAAAAATGATTATTATATATTTTATTATTAAATCCTAAAATACTGAGTTATTATGTTAAAAAATTAACTTTGTTTGTGAACAGTAATGTACTGTGCAATAAGTGTTTCTATTTTTTTCTTTTTTTTTGTAATTTGACCCCATTTTTATACTAAGATGAAGTAATTAATGTTTTTTTTGGTTATTTATGTGGTTTTTTAAAATTATTTTTTGTACAAATACGCTGGTTATATACACATAATTATAACTATTAATTACTTACCAATGTATGTCAGTTGTCTTAGAATATTGAAAGCACAAATGCACCCCAAAAGTGTTAAACCCCTTCACAATACCTTTAAATTAATATTGATGGATTATTGAAAATATTCTGAAACCTGTATATTATGGACACCAGTGGTAGATATACCGGACTAGGTTTCATGTCTCCTTTAAAAATGTTTTGGAAAACAATCTTCAGAGAAAAATGACAAGTCATAAATTAAACCAAAATTTGAAAAATTAACATCATAAATATATTTTATGTAAGAATAAACTACACGACATGTTTGATGATATGCACATAATCTTGTAGATTACATTTTTCAATAATTGCACTTGCTTATTAAGAAAACTACATTTACCACTGAAATATATTTATTATTATACCTATAGCATGATTTCATACTGTTATAATAATAAAACTATTTTTTCATATCCTAACTCTGGTAAATTACCTATATATTTCTAAACGAATGATTAATCCATACATTAAAACAAATATCGTGAAATGTATTCCAAAAATCTCAGTCATAGTTTCTGGATTATCAAGTTATCTCCCCTTTCAACTACATTTTCTGCATTTTCAATAGTTACAATGTATCTAGTCGTGAATATTCAGCTACATATTCTACTTATCAAGTTATCTCCCCTTTTCAACTACATTTTTGCACTATCAATAAAACTTCCCTTTCTGTTTGAATTAAGTGCATTATTGATAAGACATATATATCACAACACCAGACCTTAAATGTTGTTATATTTTATACTGATTTGAATTGTGTAAAAATGGAAAATTAGTTTATGTGATGAAGAGCAGAATTTTCTAATTATATTATGCAAATGTAACTATTTCATTCCGAATTCCGCAATAAATCATGAGTAACACAACAGCGCGGTAGTTTCTGTGTGGACGTTTGCGCATGAGCGAATTATCGATCGTCGCTGTGTTTTTTTGTTGTTTTTTTTTCGATAGCTGGAATGCAAGATTAGTTACAATTTTTATTACATAGATTTTACCCTTTGGTTTACTTAATAAGACATTTAAAAAGCCTTCATTTTCAACTGTGTGTTCTGTGGTCACGTTGGTACTGTGACATCTCGCAGTAAAATAGACGTTTTTTATTTCACTGTATGAAATACAGGTCTCACTTGAAAAGCTCAGAATTTCACAGGTATTTATGTAATAAAAGGATTTAGTACACAACATATGAAAAGGTGTTATTTTGATTGGATGGATAGTGTTTACTATTTTTGAACTGTTTAAGCTTATTCTTGGCAGCGGGTAACTATACCTCGTGATGGGAACTACACCAGTTTGAAACGATTTCCCACGGGGACTATACATGAGGAAAAGATTTCCCGCGTTATTTTTATATAATTTTAGCAAGAATTATATCCCTGAAAATAGACGACGCTGTAGTCTTATCTTTTGCTGCCAACATGGCAATCTTTGGCAATGTAAACGCCGAATTTGAGTGGTTTTTACTTCTTTTTTTTTTGCCAGAATGATATGTTTGTATTAAGCATATTATTGTCTTCTCCCTCAGGATCTGTTGCAGATAGCTCGGGCACTATGCCTCACCAGACAACACTATAGGAAAACTAAGGGCCATGTGGCAGTTTATGGACCGGGATGTCATCCACAAAATATTATATGGACCGAAGCGAAGCTGAGGTCCATATATTATTTTGTGGGGGACAGACCGGTCCAAAAACTGCCATTTGGCCCGAAGTGCCATGAACTATTTGTTATATTATACTCAATACATGGAATCTGTCAGACTACATGTTTTTGTTATTGTAAATCTAAGACGAAAATCGAGTTCGGACAAAATCCGGAAGAAAACATTATATTGATCGGGCCCGGTCATTATACTAAAATATTGTCCAGCTGCGCGAACAAAGACAAATAGGGAAAATAAAAACGTAAAGTATAATATATATGTATATATTGATATACTTGCATATTTTTGTGTCATCTGGTGGTCTTGTTTATATTTCTGTGTTATGAATTATAATTCTGTATCAATGCAATTTGGTCTGCTGGCGGACTGTCTATATGTAGTAACTACACCTATTAAGGTACATAATATACGTTAATTCATCTCGTATGTTCAATTGTTATTTTCTTTTAGAAATAAACATTAATAAATAATACATACTTTTGTTGTTTTTAATTAGCCCGGTGTGGAAACTGGGTACAGCAAATAGAGCAACATCACTCTTCTTGCTTGTCGTAGAAGGCCGACTAAATGAGGGGAAACATATGCCGTGTTTTGCCACCCGTGCCGATGGACGACGGAATCCAGGTGGTTGAAATACACCTCTATTGCCCTTACTTCATCACAACGGGAAGTCGTAGATCCATTGACTGCTCATGTCAAGCACTTTATCTGATCATGTGAACACTGTCTTTTGAATTATTCCAATGTGTATACCCGGTTTTTGTCTTCTCAAAATATATGGGATCGTCAAAGAAGCCCAGTACGAACCTTACGTTAATAAATATATTCTTCTACGTGAGCATACATCCTTAGAACAACTGCTACTTTCCATAAGAGATACGTACATATATAGAGTTGAAAGTATCGCCCGCGTTGGTGCTCCATGGTGGATGGAGGACATGATGGTGAACCATTCTACATGGAACCAAACATCCTTGGCCTCAAACCCCAATTTCAGCGTCCATAATTAGGCCACTTATAAAGTTTTTAAGAACAAGGAAAACATCACACTTCTTATAAAATTATCACCTTTTGAAATAGAGAAATAAATACATCCAGAGCTGTGCTGGAGGAGCTTATAATGGAACCAAATTGAGATCAGATGTTTTAATGATTAAATGTCTAGGAAAGCAACAAAGATTAAACTTTATTTAACTAAACGAATTCATGACATCGATATATCTTTTCCTCATAGAGCTCATAACCGTTGCGGAGGATCATTCGTTACAGAGACAATGACTTGGTCGAAGCAACCGATGTTGAAATGTGCCATTTTTAGAACCTCTGAATGTTAACAATGTAAAACAATTTATCGCTAGACTATCCCAAGATCCATCCGCATGGGATTCTGCAGCGTAAGAGTCAGTCAATATGTCCGAAATCCAGTACAATGCATTCATGTGGTCAACCTAAGATTCATTGTCATTTTCCCAAAAACAATAAGAGATATATAAACTAAAAATGAAATAATAGTACATATCCTACACTCTTCATATTATTGATATTTGATTTAGATGACTAATTTGAACCTAGCGGCGTGTTATTGGTAACAGTTCTCATGGCTCAATCACCAGTGCTGCACAGCACGTCCACAGATGGCTGATTGAGATCCCTCCTCGATGAAAGGCTGTCAGATTGTAATACAAAAAACATATTGGATAATAGTGGATGTCAGGTTTAGAGATTGCCCACCCACATTTAACAGTCCTCTTGTAGAACTTTAAAGGGTAGGCACATTGGAGCCGCCAGAAAGGGCTTTCTTTCTTTCATCACTAAACAACTCTTCATATTGTTTCAGTGAAGTTTTCCCCGACTTTCCCATTCATTCCTCATTCCAACCTTTCAACTTTGAGAGTACCAGACAAAGATTGTTCCAGAAACGAGTCGTATGTACTAAATTTGATATCTACGTTTTTATTTCCGTATATATTTTTCTCTATATCGTTGAATTTGTTCTCTTCCCTAATATGGATAAAATATTTGACGTTAAACAACATACGACCAATCAATCAATAAACAGCGGCACATTACTTGACAATACAGTTTAGCTTACACCACAAACGTCTCAATTGAAATTTCTTACACTAAGTAATAAAAATAACGTAGATGAAAACGTAGATATGTAATTTAGGGGACACGACGGGTTTCTGGAATAACCCTGGACTGATAGGCTAATACTCAAAAGGTTAGAAAATCAAATAATTTAGAAGTCTTTGGGAGCAGAAAAACCAACAGTATTATACCAGATATCCATGATCGGCTGAAATTAATTTTGCATGAGGGAGATTTACCCCTGATTTTCAGTGGGTTTCGTGTTACTCGATCTTTAGTTTTGTATGTATGTTTTGTAGATCGTTGTTTGTCCTTTTGTACTTTTTCTTTTGGCCATTGTGTTGTCTGTTCTTCGATATACGGATTTTGATTGCCCCTTTGGTATCTTCAAAATCTTCTGACCTTTAGTTTTTATAAATAATATTATTGTGTCGCCTGCGTTACGCAGAGGCGACATATAGGGATCACTATCCGTCGTCTTGCGTCGTCGTCGGCGTAACAAAATAATTTCTGTCATATTTTTCTCAGGAACCACACAGGCCAGCTTCTTGATATTTGGCACAGAGCATCAGTATGGAGAACTGTGTCGTGTAGGACAGTTTCGAATCTGCCGCATGTCCACTTCCTGTTTGACGGAACTTACATTATTTTTTATATCGAAAAATTTGTCATAAAATAATTTCTGTCACATTTTTCTCAGGAACCACACAGGTCAGCTTCTTCATATTTGACACAGAGTATCAGTATGGAAAATTGTATCGTGTAAGACAGTTTTGAATCTGCCGCATGTCCACTTCCTGTTTGACGGAACTTACATTATTTTTTATATAGAAATATTTGTCACACAATAATTTCTGTCACATTTTCTTAGGAACCAGACAGGTTAGCTTCCTGATATCTGGCACAGAGCATCAATATGGAGAACTGTATCGTGTAAGATAGTTTCGAATCTGCCGCATGTTCACTTACTGTTTGCCGCAACTTAGAATATTTGGAATAATATACTTTTTCATCATGATGTTACTTTCAATGATGAAGTAATCTAAAGAAAATAAGTTCGCAGGCGACATGTCTTCCCTGGAAGACTTGCCACTAAGTTGATAAAAACATGCATTGTGTCATTATGTAATGTCATTTTATATTTAATTGAGTTGATTTTCACATATCGTGCTATTTTCCGTAATGCGTTCTGGTTCGATAAAAACTGACAAAAATCGGGTTAAAACATTCCACACGATACCAGCTGACTCAAACATAGAACATAGAAAAGAACAAATAAACATCGATTTCAAATTACATTTCTAATCTGTTAATATGCTATCAAAGTGTACAAGCACTATGAGGTTAGACTTCAAGACGTGAGAAAACTGGAGGGCAATAAAGAATGGACAATTCTGAGGAACTGGCAACATTGGAAACACGACACAGGATGAAGACTAACAAAGCAAAACAAAACAAAACCAGCACAGCACAGAAAACTGAAAAGATGAGCAACACGGACCTTAGACCGAATTATTCTGTCGTTAGAAAGCCATTTCTACATTCTATATTTATCTTTTACTTATCTGACTTTTTTTTTCTTTTTTGTTTATGCTGCTTTAGCAAAATTACTGGATCGTCTTTCACATTTGTAAATTATCGACTTCCTGTGACGTTGTTGAACTCTAATGGCATTGACAGTTTGGTTACTTGTTTATTTTACAAATATTTTGAGTGCGCTTACCTCTACATCAAGATGCCATCAAGGTGGAAATGTCAGTAATTCAACTGCCAAATCAGTGTATTTATAGAATAAACAACTACAATTTGGTGAACATTGTCATCATATTTATTTCCAATAATGGCCTCCACTTTAAAAAAATAAGTTATATTTCTCCTATCGGAATCGGAATAATTGATGGAAGCAATAGTTTGTATGGAATTTTAACATTGGTAACTTTGTTTTCGCTTGCATTTAATACCACGTATCTCCCACGATAAAATGCATACGAAAATAATATTACCCATGTTAAAATCGGCAACAAACTGGCTTCCATTAATTCTTATATTTAAAAAAGGACAATTATATGATGTCTGTTTGATGATGGCTATTTATTTCAACATAAGATTCTCCATATATAATCTATTCTTTAATAGAGATATTCCGTTCCTTTAGATCAACCTATGACTTTTGGGCCAATTGTGCCTATCTGTAAAGAGAATTAAAAAGAATGTAAACAATATAATATGATTTTGCTATAATTCATTTTCTCTACTTGAAACCTTGTACTTTTTTAATCTTCAGTTTTTAATGGTAATAAGTTCTTTTTTCGGTGGATTAATTAAACACTAGCAAAATATAATTATACAATTTTTTACATTATATGTTGTTCAGAGTATTTTTGAGTGAAGACAAAATGCAAT
>MJUT01028619.1:100330-111065 GCA_002080005.1 Gigantidas platifrons | reverse complement strand
ATTTGTGCCCAAGTTGCTTAATTTGAAGTTAATACAGGCAATATGATCAAGCACACATTAACAAATTCATATATTAGCTTCCAGTCAGATTTGAACTGACATCTTTTCAACTTTATTGAAATGTACTACCTTGTACTATAGAAGCCATAATGATGTTAATGTTACATAAAGTACACATACAGATATATAAAACACTCAAACAAGTACTTCAAAAGCATCTTGTACAAATGACTGCATTTAAGACATACATGTACTAGTATTATTAACTACAGATGTACATGTATTTTAATCTTCACCATAGGATGGTTAAATGTTTAAATTGTGTATTTATTGACACTGATTATATCAGGTAATAATATTCATGAAACCTTTTTTTTTAGAGCTACAACATGAACTGTTAGTACATTTTGTAGCTTAAATAGTCTGAAAGGGTCAATATATTACTTCAGTAACAATATATGATATAAATATACAGGTATAACATGACAAACACAACAAATATTTAATGACTGATAAAAAAAATCACAAATATCCAAAAAACTGAAGATTGAGCAACACAACTAAAAATCAGGACAGACATGAACTCAGATGCTCCATATGAATCTGCAGTTCGAACTTCATTAATGGGCGAAAGAGCTTTGTTACTTTAGTATGGAAGCATATATTTTCCAGTTAGCCAAGAGTAAAAGGATATTTGAACTAAGGCATGCTTTGAAATCATAGTGACTTTTTTTTATTGCTGCAGCCTTGAAAATTTACCAGACAAATAAGGAATACATTTTTTGTACATTTTTATTAAAGACGTATACCAAATGTAATGAGCATCATTTAAATTATTATATTTATTGGGGTAATTGCACATGATTGTGTATTTATATTTCAAAGATAAAAAACAACATTAAAAATTGTGAAAATAATTATTGGCAATGTTCTTTTTATTTAAATGTTACATTTTAGTGTAATTTTCATAAAAAACATGAGGGTACCCCTATGAAAGCCCCATATTTTTTTCCATTGAAAATATGCTCTTTTTTTCACATTCTGAATGATAACATGTATATGATGTTTCCAGTGTGTTGTTTTTGAATGTTTATTAAAAAGAAAAAGTGTGGAAAAAGTTGGGTCAGTTTTTTAATAAAAATGAATTTATTCCTAAATATGGATATGGATCTCATATATTTTTATAAATGCAGTTAACTTCAAAATCTTTTTTTTCTCAATTATCATGGGTAGCATTAAATATGACAAATTCCCATGGACTTGTCTCTGAATCCATTCAAACGGATATCTCATCATAATTTTATGATAATATATAATCAGATATGATGTATTATTTTCAGTCGGGGCAACTTGGACATTCAACAAATACAATAATATTGAGAAGAAACGAACATAGATCGTATGCTTGGGTTTTCGGTGTAATATGTACCTTTCAATCAAGTCAGTTTTTCGACCGTTTGTCGATACATTTCGGCGCAGTAGATATTTTTTGAGCTTCTGCACTGACACAGCTGATCGTCGTCCGCCATCTTGGAATCGAATAACTGATAGAACACATTCGCCACCTTTCGGGAAAAGGCGTAGGTGAACCCCATTACTGAATACATGTTTTACCCGAATATTTGGCGGAATTAAAAAATGTATAAAAACAACATTATTTAGGAAAGCGTGATTCATGTAACAAGTATTTCAATGTTAAAACAAGTTCAATAAAAGTGACATTTTTCGGTTTTCGGTTGACATTAATGCCACACTTCATGGACGTGTAGGGGATCATTCGTGCTCTTGAAAAACGCGACTGTCGGACTTAATTATTAGAAGAGACCCCCTCCCCAATGACATAACTTGTGAAGGGTGGTTTCAATTTTCCAGATTACTTTTACATATTTATGATAGCCGGTTATATTTCAGACAATACAGGCAGGTGTAACTTTAATCTCTCATCTAAAGGCCTAGGAAAGATTCACACTGTCAGATATGACTATGTCTGTGCGTATCCATTTTCATTACCCTGACCGAGAGACCCTGTGATATAGAAGTGTGTCCCGTTTCTCAGTTATTGGATGCAACGTCTCGTGTAATGGTCAGCGTGCTCGATCCAAGTGCTGTAAACTAAAGGTGCGATCCGGTCACACAATAGAGTATACAATGGATATTTGCTGCTTCACTGCTAAACATGCAGCAATAAAGGAGTTGCAGAGAGCCCGGGTAGCTCAATGGGTTAGGTAGTTAGATTACCTAACAACTCATGCAAGCTTATCACCAATACGGCGTGGGTTGGCGCCCGGCTTGTTTGCTTACAAAAAAGGGTGCACTCGACTCGCATCCGCAAGTGATAAAGTTTACCAGTTACTTGCCCATGGTCGGTGGTTCTCACCGGCTTCTTCCACCACTGAAACTGATCGCCATAATATTGCTGAAAGTGGTGTTAAAACACCAAAAATCATCATCAAATCATAAAGCATCTTCGCTAGCCAAGGGTTACGATCCGCTCCTCTTGTGGAGAGAAGAGGAGTGGATCGTAACACTTGACCAGCGAAGATGATCATAAAGGTGTTGCAGCAAAAACGAAAAGTTAGAAAGTAATATGAAAGGCAAATATCGTGGAATTTTTTTATTAAATATTTTCACTTAATATGTCACTTAATTTGAACTAAAATCAACTGCATAACATTAAAAATCCGCTCAAAAGCAGATTTTAAGAGCAAATCGCAAAATATTTGACAGCAGATAATTCTCTTTTCCAGTACAGTAATGCAAATGATATGCGCGTGACACATGATTTGAACTTCTTTCGGGGAGATTATCGCTCATGCGCAATGTTCAGTTGATGAAAAAAATATATATATATTCTGTGTGTACCACATAAGAATAATTGCAAAAAACAAATTGGTTCATACGACATGAAACAGACAGATTCCTCAATAATCATTGTCCGAAATGTGCACGTGCTTACCTCAGCATCCATGATTGTTTATCTTTTCTACACGAGGTCGATCGGCAATCATCGCACCAAAATATTTCCTCATGAGGTCATGATCGGCAATCATCGGAACAAAACAACCGAAAGTTAATCAGTCTCCACAACAATGGCGAGAATGATAAACATGCACACGGATTTGCATATTTCTAGTTGTTGGGAATATATTTCGACTTGAAACATGCTTGAATAGCTTAGTAAAGGTACCGCCGTATTCCAAATTGAATTTCAGGGAACAATTGTCTTCACCCAAAACTGATGTAATATTACTTTAATAATACGAAAAGGGTCATACGAGCTCGTACAATCGAAGGGTAGAATAATTCAATAACCAAAAAGAAAAGGAACAAAAATACAAACAATGGAAAACAAAACTAAAGTTTGAGCTACACTCAGCATTGATGAGTATGACACGTTTTTACGTTACCTCGGAGTCTGAGCTCCACTCAGCATTGATGAGTATGACACGTTTTTACGTTACCTCGGAGTCTGAGCTACACTCAGCATTGAGTATGACACGTTTTTACGTTACCTCGGAGTCTGAGCTACACTCAGCATTGATGAGTATGACACGTTTTTACCTTACCTCGGAGTCTGAGCTACACTCAGCATTGATGAGTATGACACGTTTTTACGTTACCCCGGAGTCTGAGCTACACTCAGCATTAATGAGTATGACACGTTTTTACGTTACCTCGGAGTCTGGATAAGCAAGATGTCCGAGAAGAAAACCCAATATATTACTCGGGGACTATAAAAATCGAACTCAGCATATTGGTCTGGTACAAAACAGACGTGTCATCATTTTACTAAATGGAATTTGTTCTCGCCATAAGATCACAATCTTGGTAGAGGTTTACCCTACTGTCCTTTGGGGATATATTCGTTTAAATGTGTGAAATGATTTCAGAGAGACTTTTGTTTTGGTAGTTATCTTGGATTTCAGATCGGCAACCAGATTTTGTGCAGGACTACGTAATAGTATAATATGTGTATGTTTTTGGTTTAAATATGTCAAATAGTTTCTGAGAAGAAGCTGTTTGTATACTAATGGAAAAAAGAAACTGTGCATTCTAACAATTTATATATATTTTTTATGACAGGATATTTAATTTTTTATTAGTCATGACTAGTTGAAATATTGATTTGTATGCTATCGACCAGTGGCGGGAAATATGCACGGACTTTGACACGCTCTATGAGTACACCTCGTGTATTTGGCCTTCTTTTGTTTATCATTCTCGTTTAACGATTTGTGACAGTTTGATATTTACTAAGGTTTGTTTTTGACCCTACACATCAGAAAAGCAGTTTTGTTTGAATGACATTAATTCCAGTGTTATGCCACCTCTCGACGAAAATCAGCGTCTTCGTGCTATTGGTATGCTCCAAGCTGGACTGGCACAGAACGTTGTCGCTAGACATTTTGGCTGTCATCGAAACACGATACTGTTATTATGGAGACGATTTAGACAGTCTGACAACACTAGAGACAACAGACGTTCAGGTCGTCCACGTGTAACGTCGCGTCGTCAAGATAACCACAAAAGGCTGGTGCATCTGCGAAATCGATTCCAGACGTCAAGTCTCACTGTAAGAAGCAACCCCGGATTACGACCGATCAGCTCTAGAACAGTCCGCAATAGACTTCGTGAACATAACATCAGGCCAAGACGTCCCGCAATCCGTCCAAGTTTGCTGCCTAGACACCGTGCAGCTAGGCTGACGTGGTGTAGACGTTATTTAAGATTCAGAATACAGGATTGGGCTAACATCCTGTTTACAGATGAATCCCGATTTCACCTAGACAGCAGTGATGGTCGTTCTCGTGTTTACCGCCATGTAGGAGAACGATATGCAGACGCCTGCGTCATTCAACGTCAATCGTTTGATGGGGGCAGTGTTATGGTGTGGAGAGGCATAACAGCACATGGCAGAACACCATTAGTTGTTGTCGCCGGAAATCTGACCGATATACGCTATCGGGATGAAATTGTTCAGCCTTATGTCATTCCGTTCATCCAAGCTCAGGCCAACAACGTCACATTTCAGCTCGACCACCTGTTGTGCGAGTAGTGCGTGACTATCTGACAGAGCAACATGTTGATTTGTTACCATAGCCAGCAGTTTCACCCGATCTTTCACCCATTGAGCATGTTTGGGATGAAATTGAACGACGGTTACGCCATCTGCCAAATCAGCCAGTGACGTTAGCGGAAATGGGTCCGGCATTGATCCGCATTTGGAACAATATCCCACAAGCATTTTTCAGTGGGAGCGCCAACCACCATTTCCGTACCTCCACTCATGTTACGTATTGTCCACAGATTCAAGGGAGAATACTCCAATATTGATATAGATAGCGCTCGCGGCGCTTCACGTCATTTATTTGTTTACGTTACATGTGTGTGGTTTTTATTGAAATAAAGTAGAAAAAATAATAAACTATGCATATTTTTTTAATTTGTTGGTATCTTAAGTATGTTTACTATATGATTGAATCGTACTGATCATTAACTGTGAAATGTATATCTTATAATTGGCTTTGAAAATCGGAAATTGCTTTGATGTTTTTGGAAATAAAATTATGGCGGGTAAATATCCTGATCTAATTATAACTGACTATTAAGCATCCTATTGGTTGTTTAAATATAAAATGATCAAAAATAGATATGAAAAGTATTAGAGATTCCAAAAAAATGCATAATTACCCATCATTCATTGCAAATATGCTAGAGAGGCTGTGTGTAGAAAGGTTAAAATATATGTTGTTTACATCGAGACGCGACTAGAGAAAACGGTTTTATAAGATCTTTAACTCACTTTAAATGTTTTTATTTGTTTTACAGTGGATCTGGATTCTGGATACATTCATATTTAACAATTGTTCAGCTATTTATATATATTTTTAGAACAATTACACCATAATTTCCATAAACAACTCAAGAATGGCAAGATGTGATCAAGTAAATGGTCATGCACACTGTTTTGTGTTTATGATTTTGCTTAAGTTTTATTTCCGTCTTGTTTATTATTGTAATGAAGAAAGATTTCTTCACTTCCAATTCCATAGCCAAGCTTTTTATGTAATTTCTTGAGCAACCTCATGATCAAACAAACAAACAAATGCTTTAAATTGTCAATCAAGACGCCCACAATGTCAACCAGCAGTATAGTCCGTTTGACTTCTATAAAACCTACAGACAAAAATTCTTAAAAATCCAGTTTTCAAATCAACAGTTTTTTTTCTAGATGTATATTAATGTAAGATATATACGAACTCTGACAATGAATTTCAAAATTTTTGGTCCATTATTAAAAAAGTTATCCATTAGGTCTCTATGTTAATTATATTTTCTGAAGTGTAAAAATCTGGCTGGAGTGAGTACAAATAACAGACTGTACCGTGTGACATAGGACATTTTAATATTAATGGACATCAATAACAATTGACTATCACCTTAATGGTCAGTTGATGAGTAGTCTTTTAATATTGTAATGTCCTATGTCACATGGTACAATGAAATATACACTGAAAGCACATGTCTGTTATTTTGTTTTGATGGTTGTGCTCTTACACTATTTGTACTCACTCCATGTAAATTTTTACACTTCAGAAAATATAATTAACATGGAGACCTAATAGGTAACTTTTTTAATAATGGACCAAAATTTTTGAAATTAATTTTCAGAGTTCGTATATATCATATATTAATATACATCTGGAAAAAAAAGTTGCTGATTTGAAAACTGGATTTTTAAGAATTTTTTTCTGTAGGTTTCATAGAAATCAAACGGACTATATAATCAATAAAAATCACAGTATACAATTGATTCACATAATATTTTTTTCATTGGATAGGACAATTCAAACAAAATAAAAGAAAATCATGTACAAACCACAGTACATGTACAAAGTATAGCAGGTACAGGTACTTGTCTTTAAGACATGAAATATAACTTTGTTAGAAAAAAAAATATGCACCCCTATATCATTTTTAAGACATATATTTTTATATTTTGTATTTAAAATTATATGCACCCAATAATATATCATTTATGACATGCAGTATAACTTAACTGAAAAAATATGCACAATTACATACTATATAACTTTACTAAAAAAAAATATGCACCCCTACATACTAGATATAACTTTACTAAAAAAAATTATGCTATAAGTATAATATGTGGGGGTGCATATTCTTTTAAATAAAGTTATATATATCCTAAAGTTGATAGAGGTGCATATTTTTTTAAATAAAGTTATATATATATATGGTGTCTTAAAGACAAGCCCATGTGGTCACAGAGGAGTATGCAGATGTCGAACTGCCACAAAGTCCACCCTGACACAAATACTGAGCCTTTTAAATAGTCATTGTGGTCAAGAAGACATATCTAGAGATTATGTCCATCTCATTCAGAAAAAGTTGGATGATATTGAATTATATGAGTTTGTACAAAATACTTGCAAATATGTCCGATTTTTCTTTGTATTTGTAGGAAATGTGAAAGAAAATTTAAGCATTTTTTCTAGGGTACTGGAGGAAAATTATAATCATGCTTCTTTCTTTAAGAAACTGTGAAAAGGTCAGTTGCCCCCTCAGAAAAAAACGTGTGTCTTACACCATTTTGATATTATTTGTGATAAAAGAGGAGATCACAGCGCTGATATTGATCCATTTTTATTTGGAAAGAAATTTGACATTTCCATTTCAGGTAAATATGCAGAACAAAATGAATAAGTATTCACAGATATATTATGTCATGTCCACTATAATGCCCTAGATAATTTGAAAAAGGAAAAAGAATGTTTTGTATGAAACATCTTCAAGGACTACAAAATATATTTCAGTTTAAAAAGAAAATGTGGATATCTTTTGTGAAACATTTAAAATTTGAGTTAAATTTTCATACAGATATTCAGGGATGTCATTAGAAGCCGGCAACCGGCGAAAATCTCCGGTAATTTCAGCTGTCGCCGCCGGTAACAGGAAAAAAGTCACAATATATTTTTTCCACATTTACTATACCCCGGAAAGTCACAGTATGTATAATGAGTGACTTTGTCCATTACCCAGGTTATGGTGTTTATCGACACTTTCAACATGTTTTCGGTGATATGGTGGCTTTCTGTTTTATCATTACAATATATTTCAAATTTGGTTTCATTCTGATAAATAATAACATTTGATCGGCACATAACGTTCACACTTATTACCTAATAACCAGGACCAATATTAATTTGATCTTTGAACTTTGCAAATTGATAACTGGTAGACAAATAGGGACCCATCAGCTTCCCAAAACGCAAATATTTATTTCCCCNTGCCAAACGAACGTCGGAAGTATGTAAATATTACACAAACAGGTACATGTTTTGAGATTTAAAATTTGTTTTTCTTTCTTTCTTTTAAAGAACTGGCGACCGTTTCACTAAAGGTCGTAAGTCGGAAACGTCTACAGACGTAAATGCACTCTTAAGAGCTATTACCGATACGATCCGAGTTGTCTTAACATACGGGCCAACTAGTCCTCGCTTACGGGCCGACATATCTCGGTCCAAGTTGTCCGCAGGCCGAGTTGTCTGGCATCCATGCTTAGCCGAGAAATATAAAGACAAATTATATAATGTTTCCTGTGATCCGACCAGAGATCTGACCAACGAATATCTATCCCGTAATTTAATTGACAATAGCTTTGAATTCAATTACAATTTGTACTAATCTACCAATCAATACAATTAGCTTCTTGGTAAACACATGTGCGTACTTGACAAATTAACATAACAAATAATAAGACAAGCTTAAAATAGAACCAAGTAATATATTCCTTTTAAACCATATAGTCGTGTATATAACGGGATATAAATAATTGTTCATACAAAAGACAAGGTATTTTATTTAAACCTTTTAAATAATCAAAGTAGATCGAGGTCAAATACAAAGAACATGATGTCTGTGTAAATCCTGTGGTCTTTTTTCATTGTACATATCCCAGATGCATGCCAGATATGTAACATTGCTGATGTTTTTTTTTTCTTTTTTATTTCGGATGAGTGCGTTTTCATCGCATATTTGTGTATACATGTAAACAAAGTAATATAATGTGTAGTTGTTGTGTATAACCTCACGGAAACGGCCTTGCATTACATAAACTTTTTAAATTATGTTTTTTTTGTTTCCAATCGATAATTTGAGTGCACAGGTGCTAAAGGTAGATATATACTGACATATAGTATATTGGTTGACGCACATGCACTCGACGTTCAATGAATAAAATGTAGGGTCAATATGGAAAAAAATAGTGTCACTGTTATATAATATTATAATTTATATAACAGTGACAATATAATATTATAATTTATATAATAGTGACACTATTTTTTTCCATATTGACCCTACATTGTATTCATTGAACGTCGAGTGCCTGTAGCTGACGATATATAGGCCGTCATATTAGAATATTCAATTATTCTTAATTATATGAGTGTCTGGATTACTGTTCAAACTGTGTCTGAATGGCTCTCAGAGGAAGTATCTTCTTCACGTTGTGAAAATTGTGTTTGTTAAAAATGTCCATAAAAAATCAAGTAATTTAGGAAGCAAATTTGATGCCAGGAGATGGCTAGAATGCAGGATTTTCCACCATTTATCCCAGAGCCTCTGGGGGACCCAAACCCCCTGTCGTAAATACCACCTGCTGAGCGAGGTGGGAGATTGGCTTTGCCTGTCTATTCACTCTCCTATAACTTTTATTTTTTCTCCTACAACTCAAAAAATTTATGACATCCCTGATATTGATGTTTCAGTAAAGATATTTTGCTGTCTCACATGTTATAAGAGTTTTAACTCATTTTGTATGTCAGATACAGGTGAGGAAGTTATGTTTCAATCTTTTCAGTACATAAATACATGTTTACATAGGTATAATATTTATGATTCTGTTTCACAGAATAATGTAGACCTTTGAATGAATTCTTTATTTGCAAAAGGCACATAGATGCTATAGCAACATGAATATATAAAATGAAAAAAAAAGAAAAAAGAAAGGGATAACAGAGAACAATATGACAAAGTTAATTGTATATAAGTTATAATTTCTAATCTTAATTTCCAAGCTGAATTCAAAGATCAATAAAACCTAGGTTACATTACAGTTAGATCTTTTACATTTGACACCATTTTTTTTAACCTTTATTTGCCTCAATATAAGCAAGAGCTTATATATTTCATATACTATTGGAGGTTTTACAGATAAAATATGATACCAATATTTCAAAATTATATGTTGTTTATACATACAGAGGAAAATGACCAAGTTCACCATATAAAAAAAGGAAAAGGAAATAAGTGAATTTATTGCAGAATTATTTTTTGAATGGAAAGGTTATTTTGTTTCCATTCTGCCTTTGATTTCAAATCTATGTGTGAATGCTAGTCATTCTGTCTTTGTTTTAAAATCTGTGTGTGAATGCTTGTAATTCTGTCTTTGTTTTAAGATATCTGTGTGAATGCTTGTTACAAGTAATTCTGTCTTTGTTTTAAAATATTCGTGAATGAATGGTATCTATTCTTTGTGTGTTTTAAAATATGTGTGTATGAATGGTAGTCATTCTGTCTAGTGGTTATTTGTAAGTTCATGTCACTCTGGTTATGCATTCCCTTATTTAAGTAAATTTAGTATTGATATATAGGCAGACAGTTCAAAAGCTTTAGATTTTTTTATTTGAATTCTCTTGTAGTAAAAACT
>MJUT01028619.1:86558-99581 GCA_002080005.1 Gigantidas platifrons | reverse complement strand
GTTTAAATACATAATTAGGTAACCCCAAGTCCACATTTGTTCAGCAAGTTCGGAATAGGGAATACATTACCGTACCTACAAAGGTCTCAAAATGCTAAAAATGACCGAAAATGAACCACGACTTCAAACCCAAATTTATAAATGTAGTAAGCAAATGACGGGTTTGTTTAATTAACAGACCTTCCTTTATGTTTATTCTTTCGATTTAAATATATTTGAACCTTCATCGGTTTTGAGGACGCATTTGTGTCAGTCAACTGCAGACCAGGGTATTACCTGCCATATTTTTTATTGACATCTGGCGTCGTTTGATATTTCTGATATTTCGAGCAGTTAGGCGTTTTGTACATGTTTTATTGGTTAAGTTACACCAAACACATGATCATTAACAAAGTTACGATGCATATTATGATCAAATTAATTCAGATGTTGCTTATTTTTGTATTTGAAATACGGCCTCGCAATCGTTTACAAAATGACAGTGACGCCATGACGGTTTTTATAATTATCTCCCTTTCCCCGCGTGACTACAGATCGGAACTCTTCAATGTCGGAGGCTTTCCCACTGTTTCAACAACTTGGTTAGATCAATGCATCGCCGTTGCCAAGCATGCGTTAATGCAAATGGTGGACACACACACACTACTGACTTTGTTAATGTCTAAAGAGCCTTGTGTTGTTTAAAACGTTTACCAAATGAAATCAAGTGAAGTTAAATGTTGTTGGTCTGATAGTGAGATCTGTAGACCATCTGCTTTCGGGTGTACTAGCAAAGGGGAATCTTTAGGGTTTAACACACTTAGACCACCCAAACCTGCCAGTACCAGGAAAAGAAAAGCAACAGCTGCAAATGTGTACAAGTTACAGGTAAATTAAATTAAGTCCAGAAAAATTGGGTAAGGTTACACAGGGACAGTATTAAAACATACTGAAATATAATGTCCCTGTTTTACTCATTTGAAAATTTATATTTTAATTCAAGAAATTCGCCTTTGAAAGAAAACTAAATTTCTATCAGAATATGGATGATATATATACGATGATGTATTTTCATATTTTTAGTTCACCTGGCCCAAAGAGCCATGTGAGGTATTGTCATCACTTGACGTCCGTCCATCCGTTAACTTTATCATATTTTAATCTTCTCCTCTGAAACAACTGGGCCCAATGGAACCAAACTTGGCAGGAAGCATCTATGTAAGATCCTCTATTTTGATAAAAGGTCACATTTAAATCTTCTTCTCTGAAACCGCTGAACCAAATTAAACCAAACCTGTGTCCGGTGACCACGACCTCCATCCAAGATGACTGCCATGAGCAGACATAGTTTTAACATAGCTCGGAACCCTATAGGATTTGAATAGTAACTTAGATGTATTCAGCATGCAGACATTCTTAAAAGGGCCAATTATTTGTGTCAGGTGAGCGATACAGGCTCACCTGAGCCTCTAGTTATCTCTTCGCCAAGAAAGTACATGTAATGCAAAGGGAGTATAGAAATACCACCATTCGTCCATCTCACTGCAAAAACAGAAATGTGCATCTACCTTCTGATCCCAGTAAACACACATATCTTTGTTAGTTTGGCCTTACAAAAAAAAAGAAGTAACTTTCAACAAGAATACGGCTGCATTTTGTCATTTGCTGCAAACTTGGACATTTGAGTTATTTAGAAAAAAAATGTTAGTGCCAAAGGAAATTAAAAAATGTTAGTGCCAAAGGAAATTAAAAATAAGTTGCATTTGCATTACATGAATTGTGTAAAAAGTGCTGCAATAAACACCCCATAATCACATTATTTTGATTTAAAAGATGGTTTACATTTCTTTACAATTATAACACAGTTACTTGTAGTTACGACAATCTGCTTATCTATAAAAATATCAGATTATATGAATTCATGGAATTGCTCCTTATATAGTTCTGACTTAATATTATTATATGATCATGACTTATGTTATAAGGATATTTTTTGTAGGTCAAGTATCTAACTGCAGAACTAGAGCTTCAGAAAAAGGAAGCCAAGAAGTTGGACCTGCAGATCGAACTGTTGGAGATGGCAAAGGCGAGATAGGACACCACACCACTGACCCTTTCACAATGTTGGGATGAACTTGGGTGCCGATCAAAGAAAATATTGTGAAACTTAATTTAATAAAATTTCTTTAAGGAATATTCAAAATTTTTGAACAGGTTATACAATATTTCATGTGACTATTTGAATTTGTCCTTGACGAATGAATATGTTGGTGTTGTCATAATACCAAGCCAGATTATTCAGTGTAACCAATGTTGCTCCATGTGGATCTGCCAATCAGACTGCAGTATTCACATCAAATTAAATTATTGACATTTAACTTGGCTGTTCATTGAAGAAATAAAAGTACACATATATTTATATCTGTTTAATATTCTCATGAGAAAATCTCACGAGCAATGTGCTCTCGAATGTTTCTGCCATCTTGTCTTCCTTGGAAATCTGGAATATTCACTGGCTGTTCTTGTTGTTGTGCATCAACTGCGTCCAGAGGCTCATTTCTCAACAAGGCAATATTATGGAGAATTGCACAAGCACCTATAATTCGACAGACCTTTTCTGGTTTCATCCTAATCTGAAATAGAAATATTGAAGCATGCATTCTGATCCACTGTGTTAGCAATTGAGATATACATCTAACTACATAGGCTGTCCTTTTTAACTGTTCATGATAAAACAATTTAAAATTTGATTTGAATATTTCAATCTGATTGGCTAATCCGCCTGGAAAAAAATTTGGTTATACTCGATAACCTGGGTAGGTATTTTGACGTCACCAACGTGTTCATACACCAACAACAAATTCAAATAGCCACATGACATAATCATAATTAAAATCCTGCAGCTTGGTTCTTTGACTTCTAGTTTAATTATTTATTAGATTCTTTGCATCCAATTAAAATCATTACAATCCACTTCCCGATAATTATATATTCCATTTATTGATATAAGTTGATGAGCTGAGACTCATACCCGAGGTCCCTGCAGCTCAGCTCCTCAACTTATAGTGTCAATTTATTAGATATGGTACATTTAAACAACCCTACCATTTACTTCCTAAAATATTTAAACTTTTATTTTGTTGATTTTTCATTTGTTTTCATATCTTCCAGTGAAATACTCAGTATAGTGCTATAGATGTTATTATTTTCTTTCAGGTACATTACTTACTGTTTGATGTCGAATTATAGATACTGATTACCCATTTGGTATCTATAATCTATTCTTACATTATTTGGGAACTGTAAATTTTATTAATAAATATATCACATACACCATGTAAATAAAATATATGTAAGGAGGAGAACTACTAGTAGCCTCTGGCTGTATGTCATCCTCTTGAAATAAATAAAGAATTAAATTAAAATATATGTAAACCGTATATAACATATACAAAAACAGTTAATTTTTTGTAAAACAATTCATGTCAAAGGAAGCAGAATGCTGAAGAGCGATCAACAAGGGGCAAATTTATATTTTAATTTTGTTTGTGATAAAAGAGATGCATAATGTGTACCTGGTAGCATTTATTGTCTGAAAATCTGTAAAGTTCATAAAAAGCTCATTTTGTCGTGCAACGTGGTTCAAAGACAAGAAATTGGTTGCGATACATAGTTTTCTCGCATAAAAGTCCCTACATTCATAGAGGGCGCTTTGTAACCTACATCGTAAATCAAATATTGTCAGTGTCTATCCAAATATGACAATATACAAGATCTTCAAGTTTCAATCAAGATGGTGTTTTTGGTTCATTCGTTAGAGATGAAAAATACTATATTAAATTTATTATCTGTCGCAACATCCTTAATTATTTTGTTATTTTTGGTCAACATTTTAAGTTTAATAAAATTACGCCTTAAGCTATCAATATGAATGCGAAAAAGAGACAACATGACTACAATCAATTAAAAGACAACATGACTACAATCAATTAAAAGACAACATGACTACAATCAATTAAAAGAAAACATGACTACAATCAATTAAAAGACAACATGACTACAATCAATTAAAAGACATACAATTCGGAGAACATGAAATAAGAACAAGTCTTGAAAATGGCAGGATTCTCTTATCCCGTGTATAACATCATTCGCTATGTCCAAGTATCAAACTTGTAAAATTCCACAGACAGTGAAAATACCTAATCTGATATATTAGGGGAAATATGCTTAAAAAGAATTGTTAGCTATTTCCATTTTATACAAGGAAATAATGCAACAAAAAGAAACCATTGGAAGAAGATATACAGTTCATGAATTATTCGCCTCAAAAGAAATATTAGTACTAACGGTAAGGGCTAGACAGTGAAAAACTTGTTACTTGAATTGCTGTTGTGGAAATTGCGCGGGATTTTAGATGTTCTTAAATACTTTCAAACCAATTCTTCAATATTCACAAATCATTGCCGTTTTTCAAATGTGTTTGCGTTTTTCCTTTGTTCAATTTGATCGACTTTGACGAACCGATGGCCGTCGTTGCTGGAACGCGCTATGGTGTCATCGTGGTGAGGCATGATAACCGGCTGTTTGCCATTGCCAATGACAGGTCATAAAAACAACACTTGACCAATCAGACCTTAGAACTAAAAACAGTCATTATTAAACAAAAGGGTTAGTCTCATTTTGTTGTGTTTTGCTAGAATATTAAATGTAATGTCATAAAAAGAAAATTTTGAAGATACCAAAAGGGGTAATCAGACGCCGTAAATTGGAGGACAGATAACACAATGGTCAAAAGAAAAAGGACAAAACGACAAACAGCAATCTATAAAATAGTACATAGAACACTAAAGATCCAGCAACACGAACTAACTGAAAATGGGTGGTGAACTCGGGAGGTCCGAAAGGGTAGGCAGTTTTTTCTCCACATGTGGCAACCGTTGTGTTACTCCTGTTACCAACCCGGTGATAAGTCGTGAATGAGGAAAGAACCTGATTGTGATTACCAGAAAACAAAACATATATGTGGACATTTGTGTCACATATACTCCGCAACGTTTAACCAACAGTAAAAATTGGTAATTGAAGGTCAACATATCAGGATTATTTAGAACCTAAATTTAATTGGAATTATATGTAGTTTAATACCTTTACGAGGGCTTGATGTATTGCAAGGAACCATGCATTTCAATAGGAAATATATGTTGTTGGAAATGTAATTAGATTAACACGACGGGTATCACTAGTGGGGCATGAACTGCTTACCCTTCCGGAGGACATGAGTTCACCCCCGGTTTTTAGTGGAATTCGTGTTACTCGATCTTTAGTTTTATATGTATGTTTGAAGACCGTTGTTTGTCCTGATTACCCCTTTGGTATCTTCAAACTCTACTTTAGACAAAATGGCTAGGTACGATTGAATAAAATCCCATAAATCTAGTAGAAAATCATGAAATAATTCATTAATGTTTTTACATCAAGCACTGAACTGATTATCACATATTCAAAATCACACTTTTCATAACAAAATATGTGGTAAAATTTGCCGTAGGAATTATAATTGATGGTAATGTTATTAGTCCCCTACCGGCGAAGCCGAAGGGGACTATAATTTTAGGTTCCGTCCGTCTGTCCGTCCGTCACATTAAAATTTTAAGTTTTCCGGACTTTTTTTCACGTCCTTTGATATATTGACTTGGTATTTGGTATGTGGCTATATCTAGATGAGTTACAGTTTAATTTCGAATTTCGTTCCAGTCGAATAATTTTTGGCTGAGTTATGGCCCTTGAACTTGTATATTTTTTTCAAATTTTAAGTTTTCCGGACTTTTTTTATTACGTCCTTTGATATATTGACTTGATATTTAGTATGTGGCTATATCTAGATGAGTTACAATTTATGTTCGAATTTCGTTCCGGTCGAATGATTTTTGGCTGAGTTATGGTCCTTGAACTTGTATTTTTTGTTCAAATTTTAAGTTGTCCGGACTTTTTTTGACGTTCTTTGATATATTGACTTGATATTTGGCATGTGGCTATATCTAGATGAGTTACAGTTTATGTTCGAATTTCGTTCCGGTCGAATGATTTTTGGCTGAGTTATGGTCTTTGAACTTGTATATTTTGTTCAAATTTTAAGTTTTCCTGACTTTTTGTTTTGACGTCCTTTGATATATTGACTTGATATTTAGCATGTGGCTATATCTAGATGAGTTACAGTTTAAGTTCGAATTTCGTTCCGGTCGAATGATTTTTGACTGAGTTATGGCCTTTGAACCTGTATTTGTTGTTCAAATTTTAAGTTGCCCAGACTTTTTCTTGACGTCCTTTGCGATATTGACTTGATATTTTGTATGTGGCTATATCTAGATTTACTTTTTAAACATATTTTATTGTTCAAAAAGACAAAAGGATAAGACACAAGTTAAACAACTTAGACAGTCTTCTCCCATTATATATATTTCAAAATACACAATTGAACATAATAATATTTAATTACACAAATTTTTGTAAACATTTATAGTAAATGAAGGCATGAAGAAAAAAATAATATACAATTAAACAATTAAACCCCTCATGGAGCCTCATTGACTATATGATCAAAATATATATAACCTATTGATACATATCGAACAGACCCAAATGCGTACTACGTGGCAATGGACATATTAACTTTCATTCATCCATTGGGATTTAGTTGCGGAAAAAAGTAATGGTAAGTATGTATATTTCTATTTATTTTGTAAGATAAAATAGTCTTCAAAGATCATCCAGAGGTTTTATTTTCAATTATGATCATTCGAATACCATGTTAACATTCTTTGTCAAATGGTATACCTGTAAGGGAACTCACCTGGTTGTTTTGTTACAATTACACAGAAAAACGACCATTATCTTTAATATATCTTTGAATAATTAAAAATATTTCACAATTTGTTTCATATGATAGAAAATCATTTCCAAATATCAACATTTATTTCTACCCCGTTCATATTCAGTATTGCCAATGACGATAACATTTTGTTTCTATATACAATATAACGATTACAAACTAACAAATAATGTTCCGCATTTTCGTTTTGGTATCCACATATACAGTTTGAATTTGAAATTAAATTAGTACTATACAAATCTTCTTTCAATGAACTACATTTGTTTCTTATTCTCGTGTGTAATACACTAAGATATCTATTACCACATGAAAAGTGTGCGGATTTTTTCACATTTTTAAAATATATCTGACAGATTTTTGACTTAAAATAAGCTAAAATAGCGATTTGTCGAATATCAAGATCCAACGTATTCCACAGCTTAATAGTTGAAGGAAAAAAAGATTGTTGAAGAAGTGAAAGTATGTTTGCTTGTTGACTTATATCTTGACTGTTACGTAAATAATAATTCGAAGTTTCAGAAACTGTAGGTGGCATTAAATCTGATAAATATTCAGGTGCCAGATTATTATAAATTTTGTAAAATAATGTGAGATTTTTAACATCCCTTCTTACTTTTAATTTATCCCATCCTGTTTCTTTATAAATAGATGCTATACTAGCGTAAGTGGGAAAACCACAAACAATACGAGCGGCTTCAATTTGCACTTTTTCTAAACGATTTGAGTTGAATTGGCCAAAATTAAACCAAACTTCAGACGCATATTCTAATATTGGCCTTATAAATGTTAAATAAATTTGTTCAAGATAGTTTCGTTTAGGTTTAAATTTAAGTTTTCTTAATACATTTAATTGTTTAGAAGACTTTTCTATAAGTTTATCAATATGTTTGGTCCATTTACAGTCATTACTAAAAGTAACACCTAAATGTTTATGTAATTTAACATCTCTTAGTGAAGCACCATCAAAGTCAAAATTGAAATAAAGTTTTGTGTCTCTGGTACTGAAGACCATAATTTCAGTTTTATTTTGATTGAATTTGACCAACCAACGTTTTGACCAATCATTTAGGTAAGCTAAGTCTAAATTTACCATTTCTTGTAAAGAATCTTTGTCATTTGCAATATGTCCAATCGATGTATCATCTGCAAATAATTTAGCTAAACCAGTCATACCATCTGCATTGTCATTAATAAATACCAAAAATAATAACGGCTCCCACACCGACCCTTGAGAAACTCCTGCTTTAAGCTGACCAATGTTTGATAGGGCATCTTTTATCACAACTCTTTGTGTGCGGTTTGATAAGTAACTATTGAACCAGATAAGCAAATTGTCCCCTATATCATATTTTTCCAATTTGAGTAAAAGCCCTTTTATCCACACAGTGTCGAAAGCTTTACTTATATCGGCAAACGTTACACTTGTAAATTGCTTACTGTCCAAAGCTAGTAAAATTCTATGATATAATTCTACAA
The DNA here is from genome assembly GCA_002080005.1 of Gigantidas platifrons. Lineage (NCBI taxonomy): Eukaryota > Metazoa > Mollusca > Bivalvia > Mytilida > Modiolidae > Gigantidas > Gigantidas platifrons. Next base: position 91,234 of record MJUT01028619.1, on the reverse strand, counting down.
GTTGATGGGTAATAGAGCAACCTGGTAAAAAACCTGACTGAAATTTACACAATAATTTATTTCCCTGTAAATGATTAAAGATATGCTTAAACACTATTTTTTCTAAAAGTTTACTAACACATGATAGCAATGAGACTGGTCTATAATTAGAAGGGGATGTTTTATCTCCTGCTTTGAATAAAGGAATGACATGGGCTAATTTCCAATCTGTTGGGAATATATTTTGATGGAGAGATTTATTAAACAACAAGCATAATAGTTTTGAAATTTGAACTTTTACTGCAATAAGCATCTTGTTACTTATGGTATCCGGTCCAACAGCTTTATTACCATCTAAAGTGGAAATCATATCCAAAATATCTTGCTCACTCACTACTATTTGCGAGAGAACATTTTTACACCTAACTTCAAAAGAGGGTAGGTCTTTATTTCTGTCATTTAGATCAGAGATAGAGCAAACGTGTCTAATCAATATATCAGTTTTTTCAAAACAATCGTAAGATAAATTAAAATTAGTATCACGATCTCTAAGAGGTGGCATAGTATTTGCAGAACGTTCGTTTTCCCGGCGCAAATTTGAATCAAACCACATTTTGTCATCTATTCGGATAGTTACTTCCCGTGTTGGTATACATTATTTGGCTATAGTTAAAAAAGGCATCGGTAAAATTTGAGCAAGCATTATTAACATCTAATTCATCATTTATCAATTTCTCCCAATTTGTATCAATAATTTTTTGTCTCATTAAAGTATAATCTTCCCTTTTGTAATCCCAAATAGTACGTTGAAAAGTTTTCTGATTAGAAAACCCACACTTAAAGGTGACATAAGTTCCATCTTGATCACTGATTTGTCTATCAATTTCTGTTGTATCTGAATCGATAGCCTGTATTGAATCAGTTATCAAAATAGGATCTAATAGTGAAATATTACCCCTATGTTTGGTATAAACATATGTATTGGTATAACTGACATATATAAACAGAACAATAGCAATTCTATAATAGGATTCAGAAACAAGCAAATGCTTTTTTTAAATCTGTTTCCTATGAAAAACATACAAATATCACAAACAAATATATATGCATGCTGATTTAAATTTTAAACTTGTGAGAATTATTTATACAAAGAGGAAGAAAAAAAATGTATGTAAGCATGTAGTTGAAAACTACACAATTTACTTGAAAATAATAATACAAAGAGATTGAATAAGATTGAAAAGGTGAAACATATTATTTGAGCATGTCAGTGTGTAAATCTTTTACTTCTTATGATAAAGGTTTGGACTGATTTAAATACTGCCTTGTTTTCTTCATCATTTAGATTAACTGAGCCAAAAATAAGTAGATTCAGTGAAATTGTTTCGGGAATGTCCAAAAGTGAGAAGAAAAGTTGTTGTCTTAGAGTCGTGTGATGCGGACAATCTAATAAGAAATGAGATACAGTTTCAGTTATTCCACAGTTGCAATTTGGCGATTCAACAAGGTTTCTAATAAAGAGGTGTGCATTTAAGGCACTACAATTCATACGTAGTCTCGCATGTAATATCTGACCTAACCTACATCCAACATAATAATGGACTGGAACATTAGTGTTTTTAGTGTTGATAAGAGATTTAAATGAATTTAGCGATTCCAAATTACGGGTGGGAAGTGGTAATTTATTCCATGCTTTTACAGTTGAGGGCAGAAAGTATTCAGAATAAAGGCTAGTTCGACAGTTTATATTAACAATATTGTTTATTTGTCTAGTATGATGGGTATGTCGAGTACCTACAGTTTTTGGAATTAATTCAGCTAAATATTGGGGTGTTTTATTGTAATTCATTTTATGAAAGAGAACAAGCTTGTGAATATTTCTTCTATCTTTTAGTTTCTCCCATTTTGTTTCTTCATACAAGCTGTCATGTGATGTTAATCTGGTCCCCCCAGTTACTATTCTTGCTGCATCTAATTGAATATTCTCTAATTTATTTATTAAATTTTGTTTTTGATTATCCCATATAACATCAGCGTACTCCATTAAAGGTCTAATAAAAGAAATATACATTTTTTTCTAAAGTGTATCTATCAAGGAATGTTCTAGATTTTCTCATAATATTTAATCTGTTATAAGTTTTTTTAACAATGTAATCAATATGATCATTCCATTGGCCATTATCTGAAATTTTTACACCTAAATGTTTGTGAGAGTTAACTACGTGGAGATCTTGATCATTCTTTTGTAAAGGGGGATGATATGGTTTGTTTATCTTACTGGAAATAATCATAGTTTCAGTTTTATTCGGATTGCATTTTACGAGCCATTTTTCAGACCAACGTTGTATTTGATTGAGATCTTGGTTCAGAAGGAAAGCCGTGTCGTTGGGGTTGTCAACAATGAGATATAAACTGGTGTCGTCAGCAAAGAGTTTAATTTCAGCATTGATCTCGTTTACGATATCATTTAAAAAATATTTAAATAAAAGAGGACCAAGTATGGAACCTTGAGGAACCCCTGCCCTTATCGGTAACCAGTTAGAGTTTGAGCCATTAATAACCACCCTTTGTTCCCTCCCATAGAGATAATTTTGAAACCATTTGAGTAAATTGCCTGAAATGCCTGATTGTTTTAGTTTGTGAATTAAACCTTTATGCCAAACTCTATCAAATGCTTTACTGATATCGCAGAAAACGACCCGAACTTCTTTACCACTATCTAAGGCTTTGCCAAAATCGTTTGTTATATTGATTAGTTGATTAACTGCAGAATCCCCTTTTGTGAATCCGGATTGACAAGTAGTTACAATATCGTTATCCAATAGATGATTGTGAATATGTTTATATACATAACGCTCCATACATTTTGAAATTACACTTAGTAGGGATATGGGTCTATAATTTGTTACGTCATTGTGTTTATTATTCTTAAAAACAAGCGTTATATTTGCTCTTTTCCATTGGCTTGGGTAGGAAGCGTCCCGTAAAGAGAGATTGAATAATTTACAAAGAGGGTGTTTAATAATAGGTGCTGCTTCCTTCAACAGTCTGGGGTTAATCAAATCAGGACCAGATGCTTTTGTAGGATTTATCACTTTTAGAACATCTTCGACTTCATTTTCACATAATTTGATTTCACTTAATTGGTTTGTAACTTGTGATAAATTAGGGATATTGCTGTTTCGGATTGTTTTGAAAAATATATATTAAATAAGTTTGCTCTTTCGATATCATCAAATATTAAGTTATCATTGTGGAGAATTGGGGGAATATTCATATCAGATCCTTTTATTCCAGAAATCTGTTTAACTATGTTCCACCAGTTTTTGCAAGAAGAATTCATGTTTGTAATTTGTTTGATTAAATCATTATTATATTTATCTTTGGCGTTCCTTACTTGGCTTGTAACTTCATTTCTGATTTTCCTGAATTTATTCCAATGTATGGGGTTATTAAAATGTTTTGCCTTTCTGTGAATTCTATTTTTCTGCCTTATCATTTTACGTATATTACAAGATAACCACTTGGGCCCCCCTTTTCCGATAGTAACAATTTTACTCGGGATAGAAGATTCGGCGGCGTTTAAAATAGCATTAGTAATATCGTTTGTTATCAATTCTATATCATCAGTAAGAAAAAATGAGTCCCAGTTTACGTTGAACAAATTCTGTCTTAGCTTTTCATAATCTGCATGTTCATACAACCATATTTTACGTTTAAACGGTTTCGTCGGGGTCTTAGGATAATTTATGAACCCTCTTACAGGACAATGATATCGTATTTGGTCGGTGAGTGCAGGTCCTACTCCAGTGTATATCAACCTATTAACATTATTTGTCAATATAAGATCAATTAATGATGATGAGTGCTCAGTGAAATGTGTCGATTCGTCAATCATTTGTAAAAGACTAAATTTAGTTAAAAGGGAGCTAATTTTAGTGCGTGAGTAGTCCAGTTGATTGTCGTTAAAATCACCCGTTATAATGACATCATCAATAGCAGTATCATCTATGTTTATCAAAATGTGTTGGTTTGTTAATTATATTAACAAGACCGTTGACCACGACAATATCATTTATGTAACCACAGTCTCCAACAGACAAGCATTTTCCGGTATGATTTGTCTAAACACTTTCTTTATTTCTCTAAAACCAAATTACAATGGTACAGAAAACATAATAAACACAGATTATTACAATAAATGTAGTACGAATGTAGCAGTACATGGAGGTAATAACAGAGTATTAGTCAAATATTATAACATTTTACATTTACATATCATTTAAGTAGGAAAAACAAAAACAAAAAACAAAAGACAAACACAGCACACACACAAAATTGTTTATAGATTACCCAGGAGAGTTTAGTTTTTTGTTGACAATTCGTATAAATTTACAGAGATTGTTCAGATTAGAAGGATTTTTACTATTCATGAGTTCTTTAAATTTCATAGCATTTGGTCTATTTATATATTTAGCTTTTAATAATTTCTTTCTATCATAATGGAAAAAACAGCATGTAAAGATGTAATGAAATTCATCACCGATATTGTTAGTATTGCACAATAAACATTTTCTGTTTTCTCTGTTGATATTTTGCCATCTTCCAGATTCTATGGGAAGTTTATGATTGAGTGTTCTAAATCTACAAAAAGTAATAATATTTTTGTCATCTAGGATTTTAATTAATCTTCTAGT
>MJUT01028619.1:37145-53421 GCA_002080005.1 Gigantidas platifrons | reverse complement strand
CTCTTTTCACCCAGATAAGGAAATGGTTGTTTCCTAAACAAGTTTGTTTGTTGTACCAAATTGCATAAATTTTGTTGTAGAAGGAAAATTTATTAAATTCTATAGATTGCAATTTTTAAAAATGTAGATTTGTCATATAATTTTTATTTCAACTGTTCAATGCAACAATTCATTTTTGGTGGGTAATTTTTTTTCTGGGTAAGGTAAACAAACCTACCATATTGTAGAGCTTGGTTGCTAAATTGTTTACCAAAGAAGGCTGGCAACAAATTATGTTTATTTATTTTATTATTAAAAGGTACATGTATTCCAATATTGAAGTGTTGAAATAAAATTAATTTATTACAGTTTTTATATGTACTTTCAATCCAGATATGTTTTGTCCATTTCAAATACTTTCTAATGATTGCACTCATTAGTTTCAGCTATGTTAACATACCAAGAGACTAAACTTTCTTTGTTGATCTGTTGATCTCCTCTTTTTTTTCTTCAAACTTTCCATTTTATTGTTCAGCAAATTCCTTCTCAGTTTATATTTGGCGCATTTTCTGATCCTTTGCGATGCCTTTCGATTTCTTCGTATGTTTCAAAGATAGAATCCGAGAGCATCCGGAAAAGTATTACTTCCTTTGAAAAAAGTATTACCTCCCCTAAAACAATTGCAGCAACTTCCGGGGAAGTAAATTTAAAAACACAACGTTCAGTGCCAATTGTGACTATTTAATAATAATTTGTGATCCGATGGACTTCTAACGTATTGAATAAACGGAATAATACATTAGAAAACGACGACCGCGGCTGTTACAGCGAGAAAGTGACTTTCCGAGGAGAAATTTACTATTGAACCGAGGTAGGTGAAATTTCATGATGTCCAGTAACCAAAAAAATGGCGGCGAGTTGCCTGCTTTGTTGATATTATAGTATTTGTAGAAAAAAAATTGGGTTGTATCAAAATGTGTAAAATACGTCAAAATTAGTTGATTCTGCGTAGAGAAGGTTATAATAGAGGCACTAAAAGGAAAAATATATAGTTTTAATGAAATAACGAAAATCACAGAGTCTACCGGAGCGCCTGTGCGTGATTCACGTAACAAGTATTTTAATGCTAAAACAAGTTCAACAAAAGTGACATTTTTCGGTTTTCGGTTGACATTAATGCCACACTTCGTGGACGTGTAGGGGATCATTCGTGCTCTTGAAAAACGCGACTGCCGGACTTAATTATTAGAAGAGACCCCCTCCGCAATGACATAACTTGTGAAGGGTGGTTTCAATTTTCCAGATTACTTTTACATATTTATAATAGCCGGTAATATTTCAGACAATACAGGCAGGTGTAACTTTAATCTCTCATCTAATGGCCTAGGACATATTCGCACTGTCAGATATGACTATGTCTGTGCGTATCCATTTTCATTTTACCCTGACCGAGAGACCCTGTGATATAGAAGTGTGTCCCGTTTCTCAGTTATGGGATGCAACCGTCTCGTGTAATGGTCAGCGTGCTCGATCCAAGCGCTGTAAACTAAAGGTGCGATCCGGTCACACAATAGAGTATGCAATGGATATTTGCTGCTTCACTGCTAAACATGCAGCAATAAAGGAGTTGCAGAGGGCCCGGGTAGCTCAATGAGTTAGGTAGTTGGATTATCTAACAACTCATGCAAGCTTATCACCAATACGGCGTGGGTTGGCGCCCGGATTTTTTACTTACAAAAAAGGGTGCACTCGACTCGCATCCGCAAGTGATAAAGTTTACCAGTTACTTGCCCATGGTCGGTGGTTCTCTCCGGCTTCTTCCACTACTAAAACTGATCGCCATAATATTGCTGAAAGTGGTGTTAAAACACCAAAAATCATCATCAAATCATAAACATCTTCGCTAGCCAAGGGTTACGATCCGCTCCTCTTGTGGAGAGAACACTGCATGAAACATTATCTTTTGTTTCCCTTTTAATTCACCAAAAGCCGATCGGAAGTTCATCTGTAACCGAAGTTCATATTTCATCAGCTTTTGATGAAAAAAGATGATCTTCCATCTTTTAAATATTCAAAAAGATAACAAAATACAACCTTTCCCCTTTTGTCAGAACAAAAAGGTCACCTTCGATCTTTCATGATTAACAAAAGTTTACCGTAAGATAACCTTTCACCTTTTGTCAATGTAAACAGATCATCTTCCGTCTTTGTTGAAATACAAAAGGTTACCGTAAGATAACCTTTCACCTTTTGTCAATAACATACCATCTTCCATCTTTGAAGAAATACGAAAGTTTACCGTAAGATAACCTTTCACCTTTTGTCAATGTGAACAGACCATCTTCTATCTTTGATGAAATACACAAGTTTACCGTAAAATAACCTTTCACCTTTTGTCAATGTTAATGAGACCATCTTCCATCTTCGGTGAAATACAAAAGTTAACAGTAAAATAACCTTTCACCTTTTGTCAATGTTAACAGACCATCTTCCATCTTTAATGAAATACAAAAGTTAACAGTAATATAATCTTGTACAACCTTTTGTTAATTTGAAGATGGGGTCTTTCAGCTTTGATGATATGCAAAAGTTTTCTGTAAGGTTACCTTTCACCAATTAAAAAAGGCAAACTTCCACCTTTCATGAAATTTGAAACTTAATCTTTCACCTCTGGTAAACACAAAAAGCTCATATGTGCAAACTAGATCCTCAGTGAATATTAGCTTCCACCTCTTAGTTAGTTTCTTAAGGTGCACTATTGATCATATATGACCGAAACGTGTATTCTTGGACTTTCAGCTGTTTAACAAGGACATCAAAATAAGTTGAAGGACTTAAAATAAAAACAATATCCCCATATATAGCAACGCTTTGATGGCCCAACATTGGCGAATTGTTGGCATGGTTGGCGTCGGCGTTACAACAGTTGCCCGACATTGGCCCAACATATCTCCACCAACTGTAATTCTGATACTGTTGGACCAGCGTTGGTCCAATAAAACTGAACCAACGGTTATTCTATTACTATTGGTCCACTGTTGGCCCAACGCAACTCAAGCAACAGTTATTTTTACCTAAGTTGAGCAAACGTTGGCCTAGACTTGCTACAAGTCCCTTCCTTTCTTTTAATTTTTCTCTATTTTGTCTACCTAATAAAACTGCTATTATAGAGACAACACCTGATTAATGATAGCTGTGAACAACTGTTGTGTTACATAGACAAAATTAAATGGATATACAGGTATAGAGAGGGACTTGTAACAAGTCTAACGTTGGCCCAACACTGCTAAAAAAATGTAATATTATAAACATACTGCCCTTGGATGAAGGTGTTAGGATAGATTAACACACGAGGGAAAAAATTATCACCCGAGACGAAGTCGAGGGTGATAATTTTTTCACAGAGTGTGTTAATCACCCTAACACCTTCATCCAAGGGCAGTATGTTTTTTATTATACTGAATGCCTAATAATTCAAGTGTGCATTATGTTATTGGGACAATTGTTAGAAAAAATAAAAAGTCATCAAATAAGATAGTTTACTTACATTAACGACAACAAAACATCAAATTTAGCAAGATAATAACCTAATGTTTATAACAATTAATGTAAAATGTTAGATCTAATAGTATATTTTGATAAATATTATCACATGTTTGCTTCTATATTTTGACTATTGCATAAATAATTTTCAAGCCAATGTATTCTTTCTCATTTTGAAAACAAATGAACATTTACAGTGCAGTTGTTGTTTGAAATGTTTGGCATTAAATTTTAATACCGTTCAATACTTATAAATCTTAAATTCAATATTGTAAATACAAATATATCATTCCTGCATATTCATGCTCTAATAATCGCACGAATTAAAATTTCGCGAAATGTTGTTGACAAATTTGGAACATTAATAACATGACGTCATATGAAGACTTCCAGTTTAAAACGTAAAGATCAGGCGTCATTTGGCTTCGTGTACGCTTCAATTTATTTCATTAATTCAGAGATATATAGAATCTAACACCGGCAACAGTGCAAGACAGGGAAATCTCCGACACCCGAGGGTAAGATTTCAATCGTTCGTTGACGAGGCTCGCCGAGTCAGCGAACGATTGAAATCTTACCCGAGGGTGTCGGAGATTTCCCTGTCTTGCACTTTTTGCCGGTGTTTGATTTTATTTCTCACTTTTATCAGCTGTTACCTAATATTGTTTTGTTTACATTCCAGATCGAGCGTTTTCCCGCAAATTTTGTTTCCATTGCTGAAGTAAATATTCAATTTATTCATATGCATCCGTGTATTGGCAGTATTTTAAATGTATTTCATAATAAAATACAACGTATTTAATAAATATATGATAAATGTAACTCAACACTACACCAGCTGTGGCTGTGAAAAAATATTTGAATTTGGTCAAAGGGAGGTAACGTTAGTTACTAACAAGGGAGAGCACTCTATTATTTACTCAAACTCGTAAACAAACACCGTGAAACATGAAAGGTGCACGATAGTTAAATTATTAGTTAGCAGAATAGTATACATACATTAATTTAAAAATACTTATGTAATAGAATCGTGGTTAAATGAAAGTAATTCAAATCTTGATTGAAATTGCTGAAGCGAAGTAAAGATTTTACCGGGAAAAGTCGCCTGTGAGCTGTCTTGTACCGGGGGGTACAGGACAAGGAAATCTCACATCGCTAAAAATAGGAACTGGTCTGTCTCAAAAGTGAGAAATTATCCTCCGTAATGTCAACAAACGCCATGACGAACGTTTGACGGTTTTTGTCGTCTGGTGATAACGGAAATGATGAGGAAATAAGAATCGGTAAACCTCGGCCGGAGCGGGTGTTAATTTGTCTGGATCGGCAAACTCCGGGCTCAACGGGTGTTAATTTTAGGCATTAACACCCGTTGCTAATATTATCACATGTTGCTAGGGATGGGCGGTGCTTATGAAAGATTAGTGAAAATTAACAAATGCCGCTTGTCCAATGAAAAGAATGGATAATGTAAGAAATTTGCATAAAGTATAATAACATTAATTATTTCCTATTTCTAGATTATAATCTTTGTGAAAAAAAATGAAAAAATAAATAATTTTGATATTTTTGCTACACTGATCACAAGTTCCATTTCGATTAAACTTGTTTAACTGCATACTGCAATGACTAGAATAAAGGATCATAGGGGACCGACCATTTAAGTTGCAGGGGAGGGGGGTTCGTTCAGAAAAAAAATTTCGGACAACACAAGAGTTAGACTATTTTTTTTTTTTTTGTCGCGCAAAGCGCGAATTTTTTTTCCAGAATGTAACATTAGGTTATATGACAAAAACTCTGAATCAGATTATTTTTTTTTTGCCCCACCAAAATCAGAATATTTTTTTCAACAACATTGGGTATCAGAGTATTTGTAGGTTTAATCAATAGATAACACTTTTGCATCACACTGCATGTTTATATATGCATGCAATCAAGTATTTTATTTTCCTTAATTTGACCTAGATGTCATTAGCAAATGTTCTGTGTAGTACGGATGCAGTTATTTATACAAGGAGTGTAAAGAGTATCGAATTACTTATCAATTTCGCGCCTTTCGTTATCATCCTTTGTCTCTGGAACATTGAACGTGGTCGAGATAGTGCATAATCACCTTGACAGAATTAGTTGCTTTATATAATCACAATGTAAGTATAATTAGTATGTTTATCAGTGATATTTTAATTTATTTTCTTTAAATAAAACTTTTATGCAAAAAAGTATAATTTTCAAGTTATTTGAATAGTATTGGAAGTTCATTTAAATAATTCAGTATGACTCTACGATATGTGAAAACGTATTTATACACATGATACATTTATTAGTATTTACTAAAATAAAAATAGGGAAAAATAAAATAAATAAATAAATAAATAAATAAATAAATGAAATAAATTGAAAAGGAACGTTGAATTGTTTCTTACATAGTCGTCATCATGGTTATATTGGTGAAAAAGATATAATTTATTTAAATTTCGTGCGTATATGTAACGTGTATCTCTGTTCCACGTGATATTCCCAGTATAAATTTAGTAATTTGACCACGTGACATTGTAGTCACATGACCACAATATGGCAAATACAGTACAGCTCAAGGCATAGTCTGATAAATACCTGGCATGCCTCATACCTGGCATCCAATGCCAGGTATTTATTGCTTTGTGATTAACCCATCTCCACAGTATCACCTGTGGTTCCAATATACAACAGGAAATGACTAATTACATGTACAGGTAAAACCATCACCCACAGGTGACTTACCTTTGTATTTTATAAGTTACATGTATATGAAGAATATTTTCAGATGAATGTTTTCATTGAGAATAAGATTGTAAAATTATGCACAAAATAAAAAAAAAGTTAGGGCTTATATTGGGAATTACATTAAAAAAATAAAGCATTTGAAACAAATTTCATATAATGAATTTTTAAAATCCCATGAAGCTTTCGTGTGGACCTTTAATATTTTTGTATTATTAATTTTGTTGGAATAATTATTGGGAATATAGTCAACAAATGCATACCTGTTAACCCTCCCGCATTTCGCGGAAGACTCCCGCTTTTGAGCTCGGCCTCCCGCAAAGAATGTGCTTCCCGCGCGGGAGACTAAAAACTCCCGCTTTGAAATATTTCTCCCACATTATCTCCCGCGACCATAAATTTGATTAAAATCGAAAAATTGGACGCCATTTTTGTTGTTTTTATCAGCTGGGTCATTAAAACGTTTGCGTGAATCAGCTGATTGTTACTCGGAATTCTCTCGGTTTTTACTAGAAACGCCGATAATGTAAGTAGTTTACAATATCGAATGGATAGCTACACGAATCAAAGTTGTGGAAAAAGAAAATTTGAAGGCGAATATCGTTCAATTACTTACTTAAATACGAAAAAAACTTTAAAAAAATACAATTCAACTATGTCACAATAAGGAGACGTTGGAATTCAGGACCTAGCACCCTTTCTTCAAAGAAAAAGAAACATTATTGCAAATTCTTTGAGGACTGGACAAAATTATACGATCGGGTGCATCCTACTTCTTTAGGGAATGATATGGCATTTTGCAAACTTTGTTCTACATATTTTAGTGTCAGCCATGGTGGTGTATATGATATTAAAAGACATGCTGATGGAGATTCACTCAAAAAAGCAGTTGCTTCAACAAGGAAATCAACCAATCTTAAAAATGCAGACCCAGAGAGAATGTTTTCTATGAATCCAGACAGATATGAGATCTGAGTTGAACAATGACACACTTTGTTTTTTATTATGTGCAAAGCAAAATCATAACTTGTTGTGTTATGAGTACGAACCAAGTGACTCTGGTCTAAGATCAGCAAAACAATCTGTATTGTCCTACCAAAGTGGCTTGAAGTAATGTTGCTCAGCAACAACAATAAAAGTTGTACAGTAAATTTTGTTTGCTTTAATCTAAAATTTTAGTGTTAAAAAGTTCGTCACGCAAAATCTCCCACATTAAATAGTTGGAATGTGGGAGATCTCCCACATACACAATCTCTGAGGTTAACAGGTATGCAAATGTTAATTGTATTATTTACCTTACTTCTTTTTAATATCAATCAAAAGACTTGAGTAACAAAGTATCTTTAATTGGTGACCCTTTAATCAACATCTAATTTGTTTTGATAGCACTTTTATATTGTTTTGTATGTTGAAACTATTTTGATAACTTTTGTCAATAAACATGATATAAAAATTAATTTAATTTTTAATTTTGCCATAAACAATGCCATTTTTAACATGTACAAAAACCTTAAAACTTTTTTATGCAAGAATATTTTGTCATAAATTTATAATCCATATAAAATTATTTTTTAACTGTTTCCTGTAAATGCTGTAGTGAGTGTCATAAACATGAAAAGAGTTGTTTATTGAACAATATATCTAGCTAGAAAACAATAAATAAAAGATTATCCCAATCCCTTTCCTTCTTAATTCCTCATTTATTTAAATTTTGATTTTTTTTTACATTAAATATATCTTTTAAAAACACCTCTTTCAAAGCTAATTATTTCAGGTATCTTTTTATTTCTTTATATCTATGAAAATCTGTAACTACACAGCCTATTTGTCATAGAAAATTATGCAAATAACATACAGTCATGGAACATTATTATTTGCCACCCTCAATTTTATGCTATATATTTCAAATAAAACCACATTTTTCAAAAAAAATTATTGTGAAGTCATGTTTCTAAACAGATTTTGATCATTTTTGGACCAGAAGAAGCAGAAACATTTAAAAAATTTCGTTATTTTAGCACGATTTTCCGTCAGATTGCCTTTATTTTCTTATAATTTAAAGACAAAAATTACTATCAGATAAACAAATAAAATTCAAAGAATTCTGCATGTCTTGAAATAAATTTCATAAAAATCTGCCCAGAGATAGCTTTAACATAATTTTTTGAAAAAAATGTGGGTTTATATGAAATATATAGTAAAAAATCGAGGCTGGTGAATAATTATGTTCCATGACTGTAACTGCACAATTATCAATATATTTTGATTTTTCAAATGTATCCAGTAAGGTTTGAATTTTGACAGCAAAACTATATTTAATGTAAGTTAAAATATAACTAAATTAATTTATTTTTAAACTGTGACATGTGTAAATTCATAAATTTCTGAGCCTCTCATATTTAATTTTTTTTTATTTATCCTTTTTTAAATGCAAATATTTTTTCTGCATAAATTGATGCAAATGAAAGGAAAATCTACAAAATTATAACTTTATGCATGCTATGCAGTTTTAATTTTCAGTTCAATGTCTCTTACAATTTCATGACAAAAAAACAATAATAATAATTATTCTCTACTACAAATAATTTAAATTTTACAAATATTTTCCTGTTTATTCTGATATCTTTTCATAAAGAAATATTTCAATTAAATTTCTCAATTGTATTACATTGTACATGCTAGTGTGTTATCAAACACTAATAATTAATAATCATTTCCTGTACATGTATTTTCTACCTGCCCAGGTGAACAGGGAAATGTTACCTGTGACTTCACCAGAAAATATCTTAATATGATTAATTTATGAGTTGTATATTAGAAAACTCCAGTTTTATGACTTCATGCCATGCATGCCAGGTATTGGAGGCATACCTGGCATTTATCAGACTATGCCTTGAGCTGTACTGTAAATGCAACTGAACTGGTATTCTGGTTAATAAGGACTGGAGTCTGGAAAGTACAAAAATGATTCACATTCGAGCAGTTTAATTTCTCAGGGGTAAGGCATTATCGAACTCGCAAGACATTTGTCTGAAACTAATACAATATATTCCGTTTTGAAGAAAGGGAGAGGAACAAGAAGCATAGACTAGCGTTTTGAACCATTTTGTGGACCCCCCCCCTTTTTTTATTTTTTTTTAATTCATCACTTTTGTGAGACGTTTTCATTATAAACAGTGTTGAACGCGCGACATATCAATAAACAAGAGCAAGTGAGAGGTCAGATTTTAATCAGACTGAGTGTTGAACAACTTCCAACATTACCAAAAACTCAATCCGAATAGACTAGAGGAGGGTTTTTGTGTTTTTAGAAATGGGCTTATAAATATCGATCTCGAATTGAGTTTTATGTTCTAATAGAACATTACTTCTGAAGAAAAAAATGCATGTTTTTATTAATGCGATGAACGACCTGTCGCAATATTCACATTAATAAAAACAATAGAAAAAGTATTTGATATCTGAATTGATTCATGGCTTTCAAATAGCTTCTTCATGGATTTGAAGTCTTTATGATGCTTATTATTTCTTTTTTTTTTAATTACAGATGGAAAAAGAGTTTTATCTCATGAAAACAGAGCTAAAAAAAGAAGAATATTAGAAAGATGGACAGATTCACTACAAATCTTGGACAAAACCTTTGGACTTGAAAAGGTAACTAGGAAATTAGTAGCCACAATTAAATTATATCATACACTGATTTGGTACCAGCATTCCATCTTATAGAATGGATAATATACAATTAATGACTTTTAATGAGGTGGATACACAGATTTATTATGTCTCCCCTTTTAATGAAGGGTGACATATTGTTTTAGTCAGCGAAGCTTGTCGGGACCATGTAACTTTTTTGTCTTTCGAGATAGGTCAATGATATTTGGTATGTGGGTGCATGACCATAAGGCAGTGTGTCGTGTACCATAATGACCTTCATTGAACCTTGACCTTTGACCTCAAGGTCAAATGATTGTTTTTAAAAAGTATTTTCTTGTCCAGGCCATAACATTTTTGTCTTCAGATAGGTAAATGATATTTTGGTATGTGGGTGCATGACCTGTCAATGATCATAAGGCGGTGTGTCGTGTACCATAATGACCTTCGTGGGACCTTGACCTTTGAGCTCAAGATCAAATAATGTTTTTTTCATTAGTATTTTCTTGTCCGGGCAATAACATTTTTGTCTTTCGAGATACATGTAGGTTGTTGTATAGATGGCCGCATTAAGGGGAGACATAAGTTTTAGGTATCTAAAACAGTTCTTCCTAGTTAACCCAAAAATATTATATTTACCGAGGCCTAGGGGCAGAGGTAAATATATTATTCTTGGGTTGATAAATCCTGGTATCCATCGAATTGAGTCATTAATTGTTTTATTAAATGACACAATTTATATGTTTCTTTCACCCTTAAAATAAGCTTTGATCACAACATTGTCTTTGGTTTAGCTTGGTGGAATGTTATATTCACCTCGCGTGACGTCACACAAGGTGAATATAATGTTTTATCAAAGATCGCTAATAGGGACGTCAGCCAATCAGAAAAAGACATTATCTGAAGTCATGAAATAATTGGATTTATTATGGACATACACATGTAATACTTGAATTGTTTAGTATTTGGTTTGGAAACATTATTTCATTAGATTAGTTGAATTTTGATGTCTTCTTTACATTTTTTAGCTCACCTGACCCAAAGGGTCATGTGAGCTTTTGTCATCACTTTGCGTCCGTCGTCGTCGTCGTCCGCGTCTGTAAACTGTTCATACTTTCTTCTTCTTCTTTGAAACCACTGAACTGATTTGGACCAAATTTGGCAGAAATGTTCATTGTTATTTTGGTGCAGATCGGAAATCCAACATGGCCACCAGAGCCAATAATGTGTTCTGATTGATTGAAACTTTGAAAATCTTCTTGTCAGAAACTACTTAGCCGATGGAATTGTAACATTACAGAAATGATGACTGGATGGTCCTCTACTAAATTTGTTATTTTTGTGCCGATCGTATATCCAAGATGGTCGCCATGACTCGACTTAGTTTAACATTGGACCCTATGGGAATTTCACATTTTCATCTTTTTTTCTGAAACCACGCAACAGATTTGAACCAATTTTGGCAGAAATGTTCATTAGATGGTCATATACAAGATTTTTGCTTTTGGCGCTGATCGGAAATCCAACATGGCTGCCAGGGCTCATAATGTGTTCTGATTTGTCGAAATTTTAAAAATCTTATTGTTACAAACCACCAAGCCAATTGAATTGTGACTTTACAGGAATGATCATTGGGTGATCCTGTACTAAACTTGTGAATCGTTTGCTGATCGGAAATTCAAGATAGGCGCCATGACTCGACTTAGTTTAACATTGGACCCTTTGGGAATTTCACATTTTCATTTTTTTTTTCTGAAACCACGATACAGATTTGAACCAAACTTGGCAGAAATGTTCATTAGATGGTCATATACAAGATTTTTGTTTTTGGCGCTGATCGGAAATCCAACATGGCTGCCAGGGCCCATAATGTGTTCTGATTGGTCGAAATTTTAAAAATCTTCTTGTTAGAAACCACTAAGCCAATTGAATTGTGACTTTACAGGAATGATCATTGGGTGATCCTGTACTAAACTTGTGAATCGTTTGTGATCGGAAATTCAAGATGGCCACCATGACTCGACTTAGTTTTAACATAGGACCTACGGAAAAAATGTTTAAAAGTCTTCTCCTCTGAAACCAGCAAGTCAATTTAGAGCAAACATGGCATGAATGGTCCTTAGGTGGTCAACTTTCAAAATTATGTCCTGTGAGCCCGACCTCCATCCAAGATTGCCGCAGTCAGCGGACATAGTTTTATATAGGACCCTATGGGAAAATTGTTTAAAAGTCGTCCCTCTGAAACCAGTCAGCCAATTTAAAGCAAATATGGCATGGATGGTCCTTGGGTAGTATACTTTTAAAATTGTGTCCGGTGACTATTACCTCCATCCAAGATGGCTGCCATGAGCAGACATAGTTTTAACATAGAACCCTATGGGATTTGAATAGTAACTTAGATGTATTCGGCATGCAGACATTCTTACGAGGACTTAGTATATGTCAGGTGAGCGATACAGGCTCATGTGAGCCTCTAGTTTACAATTTGTGTTGGTACTTTTGCAGGACAGTGATCGATGATGATGAAGGTAATGATGATAATCTGGAAGTTCTGAAAATAATGAGAAAAGTGGAACAGAAAATCAAGTTTTGAACAAACAAAAATGAAATTGACTTGATTACCGAGGTTGATGTAAGTATTAGAATTTTAACAAATGTTATTGATTACACCATGTTAAGAAGTTCCATGTCCCATGATTGGCATGAACACCTTTTTATTTTCTCAAATTGAGTTCTACACATCCCAATATAAAGGTTCCTATTGAAAATAGAAGGTATGACTCCTTCAGAAAAGGGGTAAAAAATATTAACTTGCTCGAATTTCCCTTGTTGATATGTTGCCATTGTTTGATTAGCACTATTTATTGTTTCTCTCTACCCATTACAACAGTCTGCCATTATATAATATACAACATATTAGCTTTAAAACACTTTTATCTTTCTTGCTTGTAAAATTTCATTATGGTAACCTCTCTTTTTAGGTAAAATTTGCCAACCTGGAATCTAAAAAGAAGTCACCACCAAGACTTGTTATATTAATGAATGCGAACAAAACCATCAGTTCAATATACATTGTGAGAGATGGCCTGAAAATAGACTTAAGAGGCAGGAAAAGACACAATTAAGAAATGCACCTCTTAGTTTGAGTAGATTTGAGTCAATATGTTGGTGACGCAGGTCCAGACCTGACGTTAACTTTGTTATATTCTAAGTTTAGAGTTGGAAGTGGTGAATAGCTCATTAACCAAGTACATTCGAGTTGTGAGACATAGCAAAACAAGTGCAAACTCATTTATTATATAGCTGTGGTCCATCAAACTGTTGATAATTAAAAAAAAACATTTGCGTTGCATATTTAAAGTATGTTAATATAACTACTTTTTTGGCAATTTGTTTCAGAAAGGATTGTGTTCAATAAAATTACTATATATATATGTAGAGTAGTTGCAGGTATCTAATAGTACCCATTAAAGTAAGCATTTTTATGAATTAGATTTGATGTGACTTGTGTTGACTTTCAGTTTTAATTATGGGATGTTTTTGGCAAAAATTTGAAAACAAAGACAATTTATATTTGCCAGTAAATCCCTTGTGCTGTGAAATGTATGCCCTATATATGCCAACTGTTGATCTCTTTTTCAAATATCAATGATTTTTTTAGCTCTGCTTCTAATTTTTATAGTGTCAATTTCTAAGATATTGTCTTATCTAGACCCAGCATAATTGGTCTGCAGATGTATCATGAAGGGCATATGTTTGCAAATATACTGACTGAAATAATTGTGTGAAACGGTCATTTTATCAATTTCTGTGAGAGTACGATGTATACATTGCATTGCTAGGTATGATCTGACCTTAACCTCATTTAAAGATCAACTTTTTCACATTGTGTTTTCATGACTACTGTAGTTGATAGATTATTTTAATTTGCCTGTTACAATTCAGAATTATTACATTTTAATATGAAAACAAGACCTTTTTTTTATTTGCAAATATCTTGGATTATAATTGAATCAATATTTTTTTTTATTATGAATGTGTATATTTTATATTATTGTAAATAATTGGTGATTAATTGTTGACTTATTGTGGTAAAAGTTATATTTTCACTTACTTTAAACTGGTGTAAAGTGTTAAGAAATGGACTGTTATTACCTGTAGCAGTTAGGCAGGTTAAATAATCTGTAAATCTAGATTTGGATTCATTTTTTTAATTCTGTTAAAAAAAAATGAAAACTAAAGAGAAAGATTACCCACATATTTTGAGTTTAGATGTCACACACTGTCTAAAGAGTCCATGTTCAATATGATCACATGTAAGACGGCATGCACATTAACGCCGTTGGTGAAGCTGCCACTTACAGTCTACTGATCAATACCTTAAAGGTTTCTTAACAGGATGATCATGTGTAAGAAAGCATGCACATTAACGCTGTTGATGAAGCTGCCACTTACAGTCTACTGATCAATACCTTAAAGTTTTCTTACAGGCTTAAATCAACATACAATCTCATTTCGATACTTTTTAAACCTTGCTACATAGGTTTTTCACTGTAAGTTCTTAAAATGAATATTTGTTGAGCAGAGGAAATAAGAAATATTCTAAAATTATGTCCCAATTTGTTCTTAATATGAATATTTGGTCAGTAATGGAAATTATAAAAAATAGTAAAATTGTGCCATATATTGTCATTTGATTTGTTTCTCAATTACCCGGAGTAATGTAAATGGTGGGTCAACTTGTATGTTGTCTGTCAATACATTGTATGATTTGAATAAATCGTTATATGTTGGTGTCTTGTATTTTCAGTTCTTTTCTTAAATTTATCTGTATTTCCTCAAGTGATGTGGTTATTAATGTAGACATGAGACAATATTGCTCTCTATTTGAGTGGTCCACTCTTTTTTGTAAACAAGAAATGATGAACTTTCTATTTATTTGTCATAAATGCTAATTTAATATAATAATGCCCCTTCTACTGGACTATTAGTATCATCTGCCCAGTGGCCAGTGCATCTGTTCTTGCATATTGTTTATTCAGTTTTTAACAAATTTTCAGTTAGATAAACTGAAACAAAGTCTCTACTGTGTCTCCTTGGGCATAGTTTTAGTCTTCACGATCCCCAGAGCATTCTTATGAACAAGAACACAGCAAATAAATATGTGTTTTTCTAAGGTTTAGCTGAAAATCCATTGTTACAGAAAACAATGAAAACCTCATTTGTCGAGTGGTGTAAACATGTTTTAATTCAAAACACTTTTGAGTGAAACATGCTTACATTCTAAGCACTTTTCGAGCTAATCATGTTACAATTCTAAGCACTTTCTAGCAATACACGTTCAAATTCTAAACACTTCCTAGTAAAACACATTCAGATTCTAAACACTTTGTGAGATAAACATGTTTGCTTTCTAAACACTTTTGAGTAAGATGTGTTTCAAATCTAAACATTTTTCAGATCTTAAACATGTTTAGATAGTAAATGGGTCTAAACATCTGAACAAAATCAGGTTTTGATGACTTTTTGTAATATTTCAATTTGGAAAGGTCACCTTTTTGATGATTTTTGGTTCAATCAGATGACATTTAGTTTATATTTTGGTGAAAAAAGGTGAACTTTGATTGATCTTTTGGTTCAATCAGATGACATTTGGTTTATATATTGGTGAAAAAAGGTGAACTTTGATTGATATTTTGTTACTAAAAGTTAATTGGGAAGTCCATTTTTTGATTATATTTTAACCATATGAAAGTTGGCATTTCATACACCTTTTGATGTTAACAAAAGTGGGCCATTTCGACTACCTTTTAATAAACAAAAGGTGATCAGGACAAACTCAATAAGAGGAGAAAATCCGAAAACTATAAAACAGGAAAAAGTAAATACATGAGACAAAAATTTGAAGTAAATGTTTCATTTTGCCTATTTCTCACAACACCCAACCATTCTTAGAATAAAGGTACAATGTTCATATTCAATATTTATAAAGACAAATACTTTGATGTTAGTTAATGACTTAAATGATTACTATTGCCAACATGGATGGATGATTATATACGAATTTAGTATACATTATAGCAAGGATGTAAAATTTACAAAATCAATATCAAAACTTAATAATTATTTTTTAAAACACAGTTAATGTCACTTGTGAAGCCACGGGTAGAATCTAAAAATCTCAAAACGGAAAAAAAAATAATAAAAACGAAACATAACAAAACCAAAAACAAAGTACATGTATATATATATAAAAGGACATGCATGCCAAATTTCGCCGTAAAAGATTTGTGTCAATGGGAAGAGAAAAACAGACACACACACATCATTAAAATGACTACATACA
>MJUT01028610.1:141619-153437 GCA_002080005.1 Gigantidas platifrons | reverse complement strand
TAAAGCAATTAAGATTAGGACATGCACATAAAATCTATAACAACAAATGTCCAACGTATTTAAAAGATAATTTTATAAAAGTTAGTGAAAATCATGAATATAACACTAGATCAAGCCAATTCAACTTCGTTGTTCCAAAAATCAAAGGTGTGGACTCTTCAACTTTTTTCTTTAATGCTATTAAAGATTGGAACTCGCTTCCAAATAACATAAAATCAATAAAAGACCATAACGCTTTCAAAACAGTAATAAAACAACATCTTAAAAATTAATTACAGCCATATCTTTTAAAATATTATCAACTAAAATTGTGCCATGTGACCTCTTAACTCATTTTTTTTATTTTTTATTTTATTAAACAAGTGATATACACTAAAGGACCCCATTGGAAATAAGCGGAAACGCTTTAATGGGTTATCCTTGGAAGGATATCAACTTAAAGTGCATTTTAACCTTGATACATTGTTTTATATAATTTTATATTTGTATATTTTTAAACTACACTAGATTTAGTTGGTATCTGTCCTAAATGAATTTTACCTTTTACCTTTTACCTAATATTTATTGTATTGTACTAAAATGACTAACACTATTTCTATAGCATACTCTAATATTAACGAGACCAGTATGAGGTACTGGTAGTTATGTTTTTCACTAACAAATGTCTATTGTTTTAGGAACTGCCTACCCTTCCGGAGCACCTGAGTTCATCCCCGGATTTTAGTGGGGTTCGTGTTACTCGACCTTTAGATTTATGTGTGTGTTTTGTAGATCGTTGTTTGTCCTTTCTTTTTTTGGTCATTGTGTGGTCTGTTCTTCGATTTACGTATTTGCTGTCTTCAAGCTCTTCTTTAACCTTTAACATCGTTTGATCTGTTTGAACCCACTTTTTGTGAGTCAATTCTTACTGCATCTTCTATGACAATTCTAAGCAAAACTTCAGTTATCCCCATAAGTAAATGTAGCTCGTCTACAACAACATGTTCTTGATAAATATGTAAAAGATGTAGAAGAATGCAACCATAGTTATTAGTTTTCTTTTGGCACATTTGTTGCATTTCCTCTAATGTTTAGACCATTTTACTGGAATAATAGAACTCTTTTCTTTACCATTGACGTATTATCTCGGCTATTTTTATTTATCAATCTTGTAATATAGAGTAGAACATTTAGAGTTTGCAGCATTGCGATCTAGAGCAGTCAACACAAATTTCATTTCACCCCCTAAAAATATTGCAAGAGAGGCTTATTTTCCATGAGCACATACGAAGGGAATGGGGCCGTTTGTAACTACATTAGCACGACGAGTGTCACTAGCGGAGCAGGAACTGCTTATCCTTCCGGAGCACCTGAGTTCACAGTGGTGGGTGGGGACAAGGATGGTGAACTATTACATATTGCATCATGGAGCCTTCTTTTTTGTCTCAAAACCAAATTCCAACATCATCGAAGAAATAGATTTGATATTTGATTTTTAGTGTTTTAACGCCACTTTCAGAAATATTTGAGCTATATCATGGCGACCAGTTTTAGTGGTGGAGGAGGCCGGAGAGAACCACCGACCATGGGCAAGCAACTGGTAAACTATATCTCTTGCGGCTGCGAGTCAAGTGCACACTTTTTGTAATTTACAAAGCCGGGCGCGAACCCACGCCGTATTGGTGATAGGCTTGTATGAGATGCTAGGTAATCCAACCACCTAACTCATTGAGCCACCCGGGCCCTTCGAAGAAATGGAAAAATATAATAGAAGAAGTCACAATTTATAGTTTAAACATCAAATCTAAATACCAATCGCAAAAAATGTCACCGTAGAAAAAACAATCAGGTTGTGGCGGGAGAGGTGAAGAATGTAACGAAATTGAGATCTGGTAGTTTGATCATTAAATGTTTTAGAAAACAACAACCATTAAATTTGGAAGCTTTCAAATATATTAATGGCATCAACATCTCCGCCTCGCCTCACAGAACTCTCAACAGCAGTCGTGGAATTATCCGTTATAGATTTTTGTTTTTGATTGTTTACTTGATGGTGTTTAACGCAACGTTCAGCAGTATTTCAGTTATATCGTGGTGGTATGTTATAGAGACGATGGTTTATCTGAATTAACTGATACTGAAATATACAAGGAATTAGAACCTCATGGTATAACACATGCCAAGCGGTTCATTTCTAGATAAACAGGACCAGAAGTTAATTTAAACACCTTTCTAGTAACATATAACACTCCCAATATTCCAATCTCCATTCGCATTGGCCATTATAACGTCAGGGTACGTTGCTTCAAATGTCAGAAATTTTGACATGGACAAAGCCAATGCAAAGGAAACATCGCTTGTTTCAAGTGTTCGGAGGAGGGCCATGACGGTTACACTTGTCAAAATGATCAAAAGTGTACCAATTGAGGCGAACCACGTATGGCCTCTTCTGAAAACTGTCAATTTTACATAAAAGAAAACAAATTCAGTCAATAAAAGTTGAAAGGGGCATTTCATACCCTGAGGCACGAAAATTCGTCTCAATGGCGAATGATTCGTCTGCTCAAAAGCCATACACAAGGGTGACCAAAGTCCTTTTCACCTCGATGGAAGCCCAAACAGACATGCTATGGCTTAGCAGAGCAGACAAACCAACACGACTGACTGTTAAGATAACAGACAAAAATATTACTGCATCTTAAAAAGATACCAATTCTTCTCAATCTACCACATCTTCATCAAGGAGAGCATATTCTTCAGATTCTATGCTAAAATCATCTAGTTCAAGTTCTACTTCACATCAAAATAAAAAGAAAAACAACGCAAACCTAAAGCTCAACCCAAAGCCTGTCGTAAAAACAAGAAAAGACACAAAAGGACCTGTCCAGATCTGCAATAGATATGCATCACGGATCATGATCATTCGGAGGATGAATCCGTATGAAATCTTCCTCCGGATGATTCACAATATCCTATGGATGAGTCGCCATCAGAAACAAGGAGATCGCAGACCATATCTCCAAAAAAGGGGGGTTCGGCAGAAAGTGTCCCAAGAGAAGCAAATTTTTCCCTGATCCGATACCGATAATGGTACCGATTATCCAATGGACAGTGTGTAGTCTCCCGATAGACGAGTCGCACCCACTTCTCGGACATCACCAAGTTGGTTTCCAGATGGATATCGAAGGAGCAGATCTCCTCGAAACCCCCAGACTATTTTCCGGTTATTCTCCCATGAGACTTGCGACAGATCGGTGGTTTTCTGCGGTTACATCGGGTTCTTTCACCAATAGAACTGACGTCCACGATATGACTGAAATATTGTTGAAAGTGGCGCTAAACACCCTAACCCTAACGATATATCCCTGTATGTAATGTTGGTAAATCTTACGTAAGCACATAACATAGTAATTACTTCATTAAAATTAAAAAGATTCATGAAAATATTTATAAATTATAGATGTACATGTACATTTACTTTTTATTTTTATTTTGTTGACAAGAAGTGAATTGAAATTAAGTTGGTTAAGTTGAAGTCATCACTTCGACAGTTATACGGTCGCCATCATGACTTGGTTGGCTGTTACGGAATATATGTGTCACAAATGACCACGGATATATTCCACTTGTCGTAAACACCTTCCTGGTCCTTTCCTCATTCATGACTTATAACCGGGTGTGTAACTAGATTAACACGCGGGTACAACTAGTGGAGCAGGAACTGATATCCGTCCGGAATCACCTGAGTTCACCACCGGTTTGTAACTAGATTAACACGACGGGTACAACTAGTGGAGCAAGAACTGATATCCGTCAGGAATCACCTGAGTTCACCACCGGTTTGTAACTAGATTAACACGTCGGGTACAACTAGTGGAGCAGGAACTGATACCCGTCCGGAATCACCTGTGTTCACCACCGGTTTGTAACTAGATTAACACGACGGGTACAACTAGTGGAACAGGAACTGATATCCGTCCGGAATCACCTGAGTTCACCATCGGTTTGTAACTAGATTGACACGACGGGTACAACTAGTGGAGTAGGAACTGATATCCGTTCGGAATCAGCTGAGTTCGCCACCGGTTTGTAACTAGATTAACTCGACGGGTGCAACTAGAGGAGCATGAACTGATATCCGTCCGGAATCACCTGAGTTCACCACCGGTTTGTAACTAGATTAACACGACGGGTACAACTAGTGGAGTAGGAACTGATATCCGTCCGGAATCAGCTGAGTTCGCCACCGGTTTGTAACTAGATTAACACGACGCGTGCAACTAGAGGAGCATGAACTGATATCCGTCCGGAATCACCTGAGTTCACCACCGGTTTTTAGTGGGGGTTCATATTACTCGATCTCTAGTTTTATATGTATGTTTTCTAGATCGTTGATTGTCCTTATTGTACTTTTTCTTTTGGCCATTGTGTTTTCAGTTCTTCTTCGATATATGGATTCTGATTACTCCATTGGTCTTCAAACTCTTCTTAATATTACAATATTGACAGAGTTATCACATTTTCTGCATTTATAAAATCGTGGAATTTGCATTGAATACCATTATTGTAGCAATATTCAAATTTATGTAAAAACTACAAATGAAAATTTAAGTTCGACCAACGTAGCGTAAATATGCTGTTTTTCAGAGTTTTATTGAAAGGTGAATTATATCTTTTTTCTTAAATACCAAAGAGAAGGTATGCAATATGACAGCTCATCTTTAAAATGATATATATTTTTAATTGTATGCAAAATATTTGAAAGCCGTTGTAATAAAACCGTAGATATCAGATTGATATATAAGTAGGTCCTCAGTTTCGATCGTATCACGCGATGTTTAAACCACAAACACATTATATTAATTATGCAAGTCATTTAAAATAGCGTCAGTAAAAAAACATAGCCATCACTATGAAGTATTAAAATATCCTCGATCTGAAACGTTTTAAAATAGAAAAGGTGGCCGGATTTCTCTTGTATTATTAAAATAATTCTGCTGTTCTGTTCTGAATTTTAGAAGAAAAAGAAGATAAAGCAAGACACAAGATACCACACCGTCGGAATAATTCTAAAAGTAAATATCAAAATCGTAGAAAGAAACAAAATCGATACTCCTAACACACAAATACATGAGCGTTCTCTCTCATGGCTTGTTGCAGACACTTCATTAAATAGTTACGGGGTTAAGCTAGTATTATGGGTGTACACCGAAACAAGTAGTTCTAATTTAATGTCCGTTAAAACATATACATTACAATATACATGTAGTATTGAAATGTCCTTTATATCCTCGGTCTGAAACGTTTAAACATGCACAATGTTTGACTTCTCTTGTATCGTTAAAATAAATCTACTTTTCTGTTCTTAATATTAGAATAAATGGAAGAAAAATAAACAAAATGCAAAAAATACCACACTGTCAATACAACCCTTTATGTGTATATATTTACAGTTAACTTATTAAATCATTAGAATAGGATTTGTTTAAGAGAAAATAAACTACAACAAAATATTTTACCATGAAAATAAATTTCCTCTTCATTTTCGAAATCAATTTTAATAGGGCAAGGGTTGTGGTGTTTATCGCCATGTCCATCAATATCTAAGTAATGTCGTGGCGGTCTGCATTATTGGTGGAGGAAACCGGAGTAAACCACAGGCCTGTCTTAAATCGCTGACAAATTTGTCACATAATGTTGTATCGAGTACTTTTTGCCATGTTCTAGAATCAAACTCACAATGTTAGTGGTGATAGATACTGTAGCACGCACCATCCAAGAGGAAGAACAAAGACCGGAATTAAAATAATGTGTCAGAGAGGCATGCATTTTATTCGGACTAGCACTAGAAAGATCCAAGTCAGTGTATTGATCTAGTGCAAAGCTGGCTTTATCATAATCATCATCATTTGATTGGATATAACTTGTTCTCGCCATGGCAGGGCTAAGAAATTTCTAATTCATTTTGTCTTGTATCTCCAGTACTTTTACCTATTTCTCACTACAGAGGACCATTTTGTTAACTCCTAACACAGAACATTCTGTTAACTCC
This sequence comes from Gigantidas platifrons, assembly GCA_002080005.1. NCBI lineage: Eukaryota > Metazoa > Mollusca > Bivalvia > Mytilida > Modiolidae > Gigantidas > Gigantidas platifrons. Next base: position 147,406 of record MJUT01028610.1, on the reverse strand, counting down.
TACTGAAGACAGTTTTGTTAACTCCTACTGAAGACAGTTTTGTTAACTCCTACTGAAGACAGTTTTGTTAACTCCTACCACAGACCGTTTCGTTAAATCGTACAAAAGAACATTTTGTTAAATCCCATTGGAGACCATTTTGCTACCTCCTACAAAAGACCATTTTGCTAAATCCTACTGGAGAGCATTTTGTTAGCTCCTACTGAAGAACATTTTGCTAACTCTTACAAAAGACCGTTTTGTTAACTCCTACAGAGGACTGGCTTGTTAACTCCTACCAAAGAGGATTTTGCTAATTCCTACAGAAGACAATTTTTTTAACTCCTAGAGAAGACCTATTTGTTAACTCCTACAGAATACCATTTTGTTAACTCGTACAGAAATCCGCTTTGTTAACTCCAACAGAAGACAATTTTGTTAACTCCTACTGGGGACCATTTTGTTAACTCCTACAGAAGACCATTTTGCTAACTCTTACAAAAGATCGTTTTATGAACTCCTACAGAAGATAATTTTGTTAACTCCTACCAAAGAGGATTTTGTTAACTCCTACCAAAGAGCATTTTGTTAACTCCTACAGAAGATCGTTTTGTTAACTCCTACAGAAGACCATTTTGTTATCTCCTACAGAAGAACATTTTGTTAACTCCTACAAAACATTTTGTTAAATCCTACAGAAGTCCATTTTCCTAACCCTTACAAAAGACCGTTTTATTAACCCCTACAGAAGACAAATTTGTTAACTCCTACAGAAGAACGTTTTGTTAACTCCTCCAGAAGAACGTTTTGTTAACTCCTACAGAAGATCGTTTTGCTAAATCCTAGAGAAGACCGTTTTTAATTTCCACAGAAGACCGTTTTGTTAACTCCTATAGACGACTGTTTTGTTAACTCCTATATGATACTACCTACCTCATAAAGAACCACTCATCTGCAACTTGAGATACTACCTACCTCATAAAGAATCAGTCAGTTGTGACTTGACTTACTACCTACCTCATAAAGAATCAGTCAGTTGTGACTTGACTTACTACCTACCTCATAAAGAATCAGCTACCTCTGACTTTATATACTACCTACCACATAAATAACCAGTCTCCCGTGACTTGAGTTACTACCTACCTCATCAAGAACCAGTCACCTGTAACTTGAGTTACTACTAACCTCAAAAAGATTCAGTTACCTGTGACCTGAGATACTACCTACCTCAGAGAATCAGTTACCTATGACTTGAGATACTACCTACCTCATCAAGAGCCACTCACCTGTGAACTGAGTTACTACCTTCCTCATAAAGAATCGGTCACCTGTGACTTGACTTACTACCTAACTCATAAAGAACCAATCACCTGTGACTTGAGATACTACCTGCTTCATAAATAATCAGTTACCTGTGACTTGAGAGACTACCTACCTCATAAAGAATCAGTTTCCTGTGACTTGAGATATTACCTACCTCATCAAGAACCAGTCACCTGTGACTTGAGATACTACCTACCTCATAAAGAACCAGTCACCTGTAACTTGAGATACTACCTACCTCATAAAGAATCAGTCACCTGTGACTTGACTTACTACCTACCTCATAAAGAACAAGTCACCTGTGACTTGAAATACTACCTATCTCATAAAGAATCAGTCACTTGTGACTTAACTTACTACCTACCTGATAAATGACCAGTCACCTGTGACTTGAGTTACTATCTACCTCATAAAGAAACAGTCACCTGTGACTTGAGTTACTACCTAAGTCATAAAGAACCAGTCACCTGTAAATTGAGATACTACCTACCTCATAAAGAATCAGTCACCTGTGACTTGAGATACTACCTACCTAATAAAGAATCAGTTACCTGTGACTTGAGTTACTACCTACCTCATAAAGAACCACTCACCTGTAACTTGAGATATTACCTACTTTATAATAATATAAAGAATCAGTTACCTGTGACTTCTGATACTACCTACTTCAGGTGCTCCGGAAGGGTAACATTTCCTGCTCCACGAGTGGTACCTGTCGTGTTAATCTAATAGAAATGTTGAAATGAAGGACATCTCGGCGTCATCGTTAAACTTCTCATATATTTCATTTCAACCGCATCGGTGGTGTAATGGTTAGCGTCCTCGCCTAGAGTGCGGTAGGTCGTGGGTTCATCGGTGGTGTAATGGTTAGCGTGCTCGCCTAGAGTGCGGTAGGTCGTGGGTTCGAGATCATAATGGGTTAAACCAAATACTATAAAATTGGTATTTACTGCTGATCGCTAAGCATGCAGCATTAAGGAGAAAGAGCAAAGACTGGATGGCTCGGAATCAGAATAATATGTCCGAGTGGGGTGACATGTTTATCCGCGGACTGTTGTTTCAGTGAGCTAGCGCTATAAAAATCCAACTAAGCGTGTTGGTCTAGTACAAAGCAGACCTCATCATCATTACATTAACTTGTTCTCATCATGATATATCTGCAAAATTGCTGAGTTGGCGTTAAGCAACAATCACTCTTGACTCACTATACATATATAGTTCACATTCATGTATAACAGGCTTGTGATTTTGACTTTTAAAAAAAAACAAAAAAAAAAACCCCAAAAACCCAACCAAAAACAACCACATAATATAAAGTACTCCAAATTATGCATAAATTTACTTTCAGCCAAGATAAAAAAAACCCACCAGATTGATATAGGTGAAACATCTTAAATAGGAATGGGAATAAAATAATATACTAGTTATGTAATATTTCATCAGAGTTGTCTAACTGAATCGAGTACACCCGGCTTTGTTAATTACATGTAACGTCCGCGTGTATTTACAGAACGAACTATTGATTATAATGAATCGCTTTATTACCTAATCATAATTGCTATGCGTATTATATAGGTATATATTTATTTTTGACAATTTCGTTTTACGTTCATAAGCTGTCTATTTCTCCGAGCAATAGATCAGTCAATATATCGATCGATAATCCGGAATTTCTATCATGACGTTTCCCACTTCGTCATCTAAAACGTTTTGAGAAGTAAAACTTTAAGAAACTTCATGCTTATTATGAAAAAGGTAATTGTGTTAAAATTGTTAATCAATATTCAAATACATGATATTGAAAACAGTAGTTCTTTTTAATATGTCTCAGAAAATATATATAATTAGGTAATAAAACAGTTATTTAATGGGAGTGCAGGCAATATTATACAGTTATTTAATGGAAGTGCAGGCAGTAGATCAAAATATTTCCCCCGAGGTAATGGGAAAGACCAAATTGTTCTTTTTCTAAAGTAATGTATCTATTCTACTGCTTATCATTCTGTCAGAGTCACTAAGTTCTTCATTGGATTCTTTTCATTTATTTATTTCTTCATCTTGACTTTTGACTTTTGTTTCAGGAGTGGACACCTAAGTTTTCATGGCATCATCAAGACTGTTTTATGCTGAAGATACATCTACGGGTGCGTCTTAAAATAGAATGTCCTGGATGAGGATGAACATCCTCGCACAATATCATCAAAAATACAAAGTATGGACGCGGAAGTTATTGTATAAAAGTTAGATAAATTAGCACGTTTACAAATGGTAATGAATGACAAAAATATGTTTGAAGGTGACCTTGTTTAGATTTGTAAATATCTATAGAAATTAGTTCACTCAGTTAAGAAAAATTGAGTCATGTGAAGCTAAAATAATACTTTCTTAACCTGAAATCTTCATCAGGTATGACCAAATTGTAATAGGATCTTGTGATTTTACAAATATTAAAACAAGTACACCCGAACCTGTATTAGGTGGTCACCCTTGGGACCAAGGAAAAGTTGCCTTTTAAGACAGGTGACCACGTAAAAGAGGTTCAATTCACATAAAATGTTCTATGACAGGATAAGAAAAAGGTGACCTTTTAATACAGATGACTCCTTAATAGAGGTGACCGCATGGGCAGGTTGGATGTCAATACTCAGCTACAGAATTGTAAAAATAAAGATTACTTAGACAGGAATTTTAAAACCGAAAAGGGAGGGGGGGCTTGGGATTTTCATGCCTTATAGAATTGTTTTTTCCTGTCTGACAGTAGAAAATCTTTTTTTCCACAATTCAGTAAGATCCCAAATTTTTTTTATACACAATGCCTTTGTTACATTCAAGAGGCAAAGGAGCACACATTTTTTTTTTAATTTTTTGACTAACTTCGACATATTTTTATTATCAGTAATAAGAAGAGTTTGAAGATAATCAGAAACCGTATAATGAAGAAAAACACACAAAACAATGGCCAAAAGAAAAAGTACAAAAGGACAAACAAAGATCTGGAAAACATACATATAAAAATAAAGATCGAGTAACACGAACCCCACTGAAACCCAGGGATGAAGTTAGGTGCTCCACCAGTGACACCCGTCATGTTAATCTAGTTACAAACCCGATGATAAGTCATGAACGAGGAAAGGACCAGGAAGTGCTTACGACAAGTGGGTGGAACATATCCGTTGTCAGTTGTGACACAGATATTCCGTAAAGGTCAACCAAGTTATGGTGGCGACCGTAAGACTATTGAATTGATGACTTCAAAATGGGTGGAGCCTTGTTTGCTGCAGATTTTAGGAAATCAAACGGAAAAGAACAAATTAAGCAAGTAATGCGAAACACAGACCAACCAAATAAACAAACACAAAATAAATAACTTGTTAATTAGCATCCTAATGATTGGTTGAACAAATGCAGTGCCTTATTCAAGGAGTAATTTGTTTTTCATATCTGTTAGATTTACACTCTTAATTGTAATTGTACAAGTTAAGTAAAAGTGTAGTGAAAAAAATAAATGTTAGAGAATACCGAAGGGGTAATGAAAAAGTACAATCCAAAGAAACTGGCGACATAGGATAGACAAGACACAGGACAAATGCATGTTAGAGAATACCGAAGGGGCAATAACAAATGACAATCCTGAGAAACTGACAACATATGGTACACAAGACACAGGACAAATAAATGTTAGAGAAAAACGGAGTGGCAATAAAAAAAGGACAATCCCGAGAAACTGGCAACATAGTGTACACAAGACAGAGGACAAATAAATGTTAGAGAATACCGAAGGGGCAATGAAAAAGAGCAATCCAGAGAAACTGGTAACAAATGGTACACAATACACAGGACAAATAAATGTTGGAGAATACCGAAGGGGTAGTAAAAAGGACCATCCAGAGAGACTGGAAACATAGGGTAGACAAGACACAGGACAAATAAATGTTAGAGAATACAGAAGGGGTAATAAAAAAGGACAATCCAGAGAAACTGGGAACATAGGGTAGACAAGACACAGGCCAAATCAATGTTAGAGAATACCGAAAGGCAATGAAAAAGGACAATCCGGAGAAACTGGCAACACAGTGTTCACAAGACACAGGACAAATAAATGTTAGAGAACACCGAAAGGGTTGTGAAAAAGGACAATCCAGAGAAACTGGCAACATAGGGTAAACAAGACACAGGACAATTACATGTTAGAGAATACCGAAGGGGAAATAAAAAGGGACAATTTGGAGAAACTGGCAACATATGGTACACAAGACACAGGACAAACAAACGTTAGAGAGTACCGAAGGGGCAATACAAAAGGACAATTCAGAGAAACTGGCGACATAGGGTAGACAAGACACAGGACAATTACATGTTAGAGAATACCGAAGGGGAAATAAAAAGGGACAATTCGGAGAAACTGGCAACATATGGTACACAAGACAAAATCACATTAGAGAATACTGAAGAGGCAATAACAAAGTACAATCCAGAGAAACTGGC
>MJUT01028610.1:81634-96806 GCA_002080005.1 Gigantidas platifrons | reverse complement strand
GTTTTCAACATCATTTATTCCGGATAACTGGAATATATCCATTATAAACTCATTAAACCCTTCGTCTTCCACACACAAGAATCGAGCGACTATATATATAAATTCTTACAATATATCGGTTGCCTCATGTATTCTAGAGGGAATTGCTGGTACATTATTTAAGATCTTATAGTCTTTAAGCAAGTATATATTGTAGAAAACTAAACCACTTACAAATGTGTTAATGCCGAAAGACATTCAAAGGTTTGGGGACTGATATCTGTAATGTGGTTACTGTCCAAAAACCTGTAAAAATAAAAATATTCGGTTAATTATGTATATGCAAAAATAAATAATCTTAAACAACATTTACATCGGACGGTTGTGTTGGAAAATAATGTTAGAAGAAGATCAAGCTATTTATATTTCATGGAAAGAAACCTTTAATTATGTTGTTCAACAAAAATCTCACAATTTCACGCAACGATTACACTGGAGATGATATTATACAAATGATGGAATTTTTAAAGCTATTCAGTTGCTTATTTTTATGCTAAAATGAATAATTTAAAACAACATTTACATCGGATGGTTTTGCTTGAAAATAATGTTACAAGCAGATTAAGTTATTTATATTTAGTGGAGACAAAGCTTAAATTACTTTGATGGACTTTTTAATCGACACGATATTCGTCGTGTTTGGTTACACGATGTTACAACAGACTACATACAACAGGAACACACAAACTAAGTTCTACTACTTGTTGTTTATATTTGTTTTCTCAGGTATTCCACAAGGAATTGCTGCCAAATTATTTAAGATTTTATAGCCTTTAAGAAAGTAAATATTGTAGAAAATCAAACCACTTACAAATATGTTAATGCCGAAAGACCTTCAAAGGTTTGGGGACTGATATCCGTAATTTGGTTGTTGCTCAAAGGCCTGGCAAAATAAAAATATTCAGTTAATTATGTATATGCTAAAATAAATTGTACGATGTTGCATTTATTTGACGACCTATGATTGGATAAAATCATTCCTAAAAATAACGATTGATACAGAGCCATATATGAAAATCTAGAGAATAAAATTAATACGCGTTATTAGCCGGTGGAAAATTCCATTCCTAAAAATAACGATGGAGGCGATAAATAAACGTGTAGTTTGGGGAACATAATAAAAGTAACCTAACACGAAACGATGGTTTTCGCATTTTCGCAGCTTAACAACGTTAAATAATTTCATTTTGCTCTTTCGTGCTTTCGCTTTCGTGTTTCCACTTTTATTTTTTGCGCTTTGGTTAGTATGTAATATCGTATTTTCTATATTTGTATGTAGAGTCGGTCGAATATCTTCGATAATTCGTTTCTTCAATATTTCTAAAATTTGGTTTGTTGATAGTAGTTTTCAACATCATTTATTCCGGATAACTGGAATATATCCAATATAAACTCATTAAACCCTTCGTCTTCCACACAACAAGAATCGACCGACTATATATATAAATACTTACAATATATCGGTTGTCTCAGGTATTCTAGAGGGAATTGCTGCCACATTATTTAAGATTTTATATACAACAGGAACAAACAAACTATGTTCTACTACTTGTTGTTTATAACAATATTTGTTCTTTCCTCATCTATGACTTATCAGCATATTTATAAATATTGGTTACTGTAACGCAGAGACAAATTTCCCGCAAACAAACAATACAAGTACTAGTGGTATGAATGAAGAATAGTGTGAGAACATAGCAAGAAATAATTAGAGCCCAGTTTTTGACTTTATCATGACTCTATCTCGAAAGGTTGTTATTCACATTTGTGTTAAATTGAGTGTTTTTGCGGTTTCCATGGCAACAGCAGGCATTTTGAAATTTCATCCAATTCCGAGCACTTTAAATTGTTCACGCTTTGTGTGGTTTCCGTGGCAACGGCACCATTTTGAAATGTCTAAGCCACAAAAGGTTGTTATTCACCTTTGCGTTAAATTTAGTGTTTTTGCGGTTTCTATGGCAACGGCAGGCATTTTGAAATTTCCATGCATCAAAACCATTTATACACATGCCATACAACATTTGAATTACGTTTCATCCAATTCCTAGCACTTTAAATTTTTCACTTTTTTTGTGGCAACGGCGGCCATTCTGAAATTTCTAAGCCTCAAAATTATTTGTACACATGTCGGACAAAATTTCTGGAAAGTTTCATCCAATTCCGAGCACTTTAAATTTTTCGTGTTTTTTGTGGCTTCCATGGCAACGGTGGCTATTTTGAAAACTCCAAAAGTAGTCTGCACATCTACTCATAGTGCTTAACATTCCTGTGAAGTTTCATTGATTTCCGTTCAGTAGTCGCCGAGAAATGTGTCGGACAAACTTTTGGCGGAAGAAAGAAAGAAGAAGAAGAATAATAAGAATAATAATAAGAAACGGAGCAAACACAATATGTCTCCCCAATTTTCGCAGCTTAACAACGTTAAATAATTTCATTTTGCTGTTTCGTGCTTTCGCTTTCATGTTTCCACTTTTATTTTTTGCGCTTTGGTTAGTATGTAATATCGTATTTTCTGTATTTGTATGTAGAGTCGGTCGAATATCTTCGATAATTCGTTTCTTTAGATATTTCGGAAATTTGGTTTGTTTTCAACATCATTTATTCCGGATAACTGGAATATATCCATTATAAACTCATTAAACCCTTCGTCTTCCACACAACAAGAATCGAGCGACTATATATATAAATTCTTACAATATATCGGTTGCCTCATGTATTCTAGAGGGAATTGCTGCTACATTATTTAAGATCTTATAGTCTTTAAGCAAGTATATATTGTAGAAAACCAAACCACTTACAATTGTGTTAATGCCGAAAGACCTTCAAAGGCTTGGGGACTGATATCTGTAATTTGGTTACTGTGCAATAACCTGTAAAAATAAAAATATTCGCTTAATTATGTATATGCTGAAATAAATAATCTAAAACAACATTTACATCGGACGGTTGTGTTGGAAAATAATGTTAGAAGAAGATCAAGCTATTTATATTTCATGGAAAGAAACCTTTAATTATGTTGTTCAACAAAAATCTCACAATTTCACGCAACGATTACACTGGAGATGATATTATACAAATGATGGAATTTTTAAAGCTATTCAGTTGCTTATTTCTATGCTAAAATGAATAATTTAAAACAACATTTACATCGGATGGTTTTGCTTGAAAATAATGTTACAAGCAGGTTAAGTTATTTATATTTAGTGGAGACAAAGCTTAAATTACTTTGATGGACATTTTAATCGACACGATATTAGTCGTGTTTGCTGACATGATGTTACAACAGACTACATACAACAGGAACAAACCAACTATGTTCTACTACTTGTTGTTTATAACAATATTTGTTCTTTCCTCATCTATGACTTATCAGCATATTTATAAATATTGGTTACTGTAACGCAGAGACAAATGTCCCCCAAACGAACAATACAAGTACTAGTTGTGTGAATGAAGAATAGTGTGAGAACATAGCAAGAAATAATTAGAGCCCAGTTTTTGGCTCTATCATGACTCTATCTCGAAAGGTTGTAATTCACATTGGTGTTAAATTGAGTGTTTTTGCGGTTTGCATGGTAACGGCAGGCATTTTGAAATTTCATACAATTCCGAGCACTTTAAATTTTTCACGTTTTTTTGGTTTCTGTGGCAACGGCGCCATTTTGAAATGTCTAAGCCACAAAAGGTTGTTATTCACCTTTGTGTTAAATTGAGTGTTTTTGTGGTTTCCATGGCAACGGCAGGCATTTTGAAATGTCCATGCCTCAAAGCCATTTATACACATGCCATACAACATTTGTATTACGTTTCATCCAATTCCTAGCACTTTAAATTTTTCACGCTTTTCTTTGTGGCAACGGCGGCCATTCTGAAATTTCTATGCCTCAAAATTATTTGTACACATGTCGGCCAAAATGTCTGGAAAGTTTCATCCAATTCCGAGCACTTTAAATTTTTCGTGTTTTTTGTGGCTTCCATGGCAACGGTGGCTATTTTGAAAACTCCAAAAGTAGTCTGCACATCTACTCATAGTGCTTAACATTCCTGTGAAGTTTCATTGATTGCCGTTCAGTAGTCGCCGAGAAATGTGTCGGACAAACTTTTGGCGGAAGAAAGAAAGAAGAAGAAGAATAATAAGAATAATAATAAGAAACGGAGCAAACACAATATGTCCCCCCAAATTCGTTTGGGGGACATAATAAAAGTAACCTAACACGAAACGATGGTTTTCGCATTTTCGCAACTTAACAACGTTAAATAATTTCATTTTGCTGTTTCGTGCTTTCGCTTTCATGTTTCCACTTTTATTTTTTGCGCTTTGGTAGGTATGTAATATCGTATTTTCTGTATTTGTATGTAGAGTCGGTCGAATATCTTCGATAATTCGTTTCTTTAGATATTTCGGAAATTTGGTTTGTTTTCAACATCATTTATTCCGGATAACTGGAATATATCCAATATAAACTCATTAAACCCTTCGTCTTCCACACAACAAGAATCGACCGACTATATATATAAATACTTACAATATATCGGTTGTCTCAGGTATTCTAGAGGGAATTGCTGCCACATTATTTAAGATTTTATATACAACAGGAACAAACAAACTATGTTCTACTACTTGTTGTTTATAACAATATTTGTTCTTTCCTCATCTATGACTTATCAGCATATTTATAAATATTGGTTACTGTAATGCAGAGACAAATGTCCCCCAAACGAACAATACAAGTACTAGTGGTATGAATGAAGAATAGTGTGAGAATATAGCAAGAAATAATTAGAACCCAGTTTTTGACTCTATCATGACTCTATCTCGAAAGGTTGTTATTCACATTTGTGTTAAATTGAGTGTTTTTGCGGTTTGCATGGCAACGGCAGGCATTTTGAAATTTCATCCAATTCCGAGCACTTTAAATTTTTCACGTTTTGTGTGGTTTCCGTGGCAACGGCGCCATTTTGAAATGTCTAAGCCACAAAAGGTTGTTATTCACCTTTGTGTTAAATTGAGTGTTTTTGCGGTTTCCATGGCAACGGCAGGCATTTTGAAATTTCCATGCCTCAAAGCCATTTATACACATGACATACAACATTTGTATTACGTTTCATCCAATTCCTAGCACTTTAAATTTTTCACTTTTTTTGTGGCAACGGCAGCCATTCTGAAATTTCTAAGCCTCAAAATATTTGTACACATGTCGGACAAAATTTCTGGAAAGTTTCATCCAATTCTGAGCACTTTAAATTTTTCTTGTTTTTTTGTGGTTTCCATGGCAACGGTGGCAGTTTTGAAAATTTCAAAAGTAGTCTGCACATCTACTCATAGTGCTTAACATTCCTGTGAAGTTTCATTGATTTCCGTTCAGTAGTCGCCGACAAATGTGTCGGACAAACTTTTGGCGGAAGAAAGAAAGAAGAAGAAGAATAATAATAAGAATAATAATAAGAAACGGAGCAAACACAATATGTCTCCCCAACTTCGTTTGGGGGACATAATAAAAGTAAACTAACACGAAACGATGGTTTTCGCATATTCGCAGCTTAACAACGTTAAATAATTTCATTTTGCTGTTTCGTGCTTTCGCTTTCATATTTCCACTTTTATTTTTTGCGCTTTGGTTAGTATGTAATATCGTATTTTCTGTATTTGTATGTAGAGTCGGTCGAATATTTTCGATAATTCGTTTCTTTAGATATTTCTGAAATTTGATTTGTTGATAGCAGTTCCCAACATTACTTATTCCGGATAACTCGAATATTTCCAATATAAAATCAACAAATCCTTCCTCTTACAATCTCTGTAATGTCTCAAGTATTCCAGAGGGAATTTCTGCCAAATTTATCATTGGAAGTTTTATAAGCTTTTAAGGTAGTATATATTATAGAAATTTAAACCACTTACAATTTTTCTAAGGCCGATAGACCTCCAAAGATTTGAGAACTGATATCTGTAATTTGGTTGTTGTACAAAGACCTGGAAAAATAAAATTATTTAATTAATTATGCATATGCTAAAATAAATAATCTTAAACAACATTTACATCGGACGGTTTTGTTGGAACATAATGTTAGAAGAAGATTAAGCTATTTATATTTCATGGAAAGAAACCTTTAATTATGTTGTTCAACAAAAATCTCACATATTCACGCAACGATTACACTGAAGATGATATTATAAAAATGATGGAATTTTGAAAGCTATTCAATTGCTTATTTCTATGCTAAAATGAATAATTTAAAACAACATCTACATCGGATGGTTTTGCTTGAAAGTAATGTTACAAGCAGATTAAGTTATTTATATTTAGTGGAGACAAAGCTTAAATTACTTTGATGGACTTTTTAATCGACACGATATTTGTCGTGTTTGGTGACATGATGTTACAACAGACTGCATACAACAGGAACAAACAAACTATGTTCTACTACTTGTTGTTTATAACAATATTTGTTCTTTCCTCATCTATGACTTATCAACATATTTATAAATATTGGTTACTGTAATGCAGAGACAAATGTCCCCCAAACGAACAATACAAGTACTAGTGGTATGAATGAAGAATAGTGTGAGAATATAGCAAGAAATAATTAGAACCCAGTTTTTGACTCTATCATGACTCTATCTCGAAAGGTTGTTATTCACATTTGTGTTAAATTGAGTGTTTTAGCGATTTGCATGGCAACGGCGGGCATTTTGAAATTTCATACAATTCCGAGCACTTTAAATTTTTCACGTTTTTTTGGTTTCCGTGGCAACGGCGCCATTTTGAAATGTCTAAGCCACAAAAGGTTGTTATTCACCTTTGTGTTAAATTTAGTGTTTTTGCGGTTTCCATGGCAACGGCAGGCATTTTGAAAGTTCCATGCCTCAAAACGATTTATACACATGCCATACAACATTTGTATTACGTTTCATCCAATTCCTAGCACTTTAAATTTTTCACGTTTTTCTTTGTGGCAACGGCGGCCATTCTGAAATTTCTAAGCCTCAAAATTATTTGTACACATGTCGGACAAAATGTCTGGAAAGTTTCATCCAATTCCGAGCACTTTAAATTTTTCGTGTTTTTTGTAGCTTCCATGGCAACGGTGGCTATTTTCAAAACTCCAAAAGTAGTCTGCACATCTACTCATAGTGCTTAACATTCCTGTGAAGTTTCATTGATTGCCGTTCAGTAGTCGCCGAGAAATGTGTCGGACAAACTTTTGGCGGAAGAAAGAAAGAAGAAGAAGAAGAATAATAAGAATAATAATAAGAAACGGAGCAAACACAATATGTCTCCCCAAATTCGTTTGGGGGACATAATAAAAGTAACCTAACACGAAACGATGGTTTTCGCATTTTCGCAACTTAACAACGTTAAATAATTTCATTTTGCTGTTTCGTGCTTTCGCTTTCATGTTTCCACTTTTATTTTTTGCGCTTTGGTAGGTATGTAATATCGTATTTTCTGTATTTGTATGTAGAGTCGGTCGAATATCTTCGATAATTCGTTTCTTTAGATATTTCGGAAATTTGGTTTGTTTCAACATCATTTATTCCGGATAACTGGAATATATCCATTATAAACTCATTAAACCCTTCGTCTTCCACACAACAAGAATCGAGCGACTATATATATAAATTCTTACAATATATCGGTTGCCTCATGTATTCTAGAGGGAATTGCTGCCACATTATTTAAGATCTTATAGTCTTTAAGCAAGTATATATTGTAGAAAACCAAACCACTTACAAAAGTGTTAATGCCGAAAGACCTTCAAAGGCTTGGGGACTGATATCTGTAATGTTGTTACTGTACAAAATTCTGTAAAAATAAAAATATTCGGTTAATTATGTAAATGCTAAAATAAATAATCTTAAACAACATTTACATCGGACGGTTGTGTTGGAAAATAATGTTAGAAGAAGATCAAGCTATTTATATTTCATGGAAAGAAACATTTAATTATTTTGTTCAACTAAAATCTCACAATTTCACGCAACGATTACACTGGAGATGATATTATAAAAATGATGGAATTTTTAAAGCTATTCAGTTGCTTATTTCTATACTAAAATGAATAATGTAAAACAACATTTACATCGGATGGTTTTGCTTGAAAATAATGTTACAAGCAGATTAAGTTATTTATATTTAGTGGAGACAAAGCTTAAATTACTTTGATGGACTTTTTAATCGACACGATATTCGTCGTGTTTGGTGACATGATGTTACAACAGACTACATACAACAGGAACAAACAAACTATGTTCTACTACTTGTTGTTTATAACAATATTTGTTCTTTCCTCATCTATGACTTATCAGCATATTTATAAATATTGGTTACTGTAATGCAGAGACAAATGTCCCCCAAACGAACAATACAAGTACTAGTGGTATGAATGAAGAATAGTGTGAGAATATAGCAAGAAATAATTAGAGCCCAGTTTTTGACTCTATCATGACTCTATCTCGAAAGGTTGTTATTCACATTTGTGTTAAATTGAGTGTTTTTTGCGGTTTGCATGGCAACGGCAGGCATTTTGAAATTTCATCCAATTCCGAGCACTTTAAATTTTTCACGTTTTGTGTGGTTTCCGTGGCAACGGCGCCATTTTGAAATGTCTAAGCCACAAAAGGCTGTTATTCACCTTTGTGTTAAATTGAGTGTTTTTGTGGTTTCCATGGCAACGGTAGGCATTTTGAAATGTCCATGCCTCAAAGCCATTTATACACATGCCATACAACATTTGTATTACGTTTCATCCAATTCCTAGCACTTTAAATTTTTCCCTTTTTTAGTGGCTACGGCGGCCATTCTGAAATTTCTAAGCCTGATAATATTTGTACACATGTCGGACAACATTTCTGGAAAGTTTCATCCAATTCCGAGCACTTTAAATTTTTCGTGTTTTTTTGTGGTTTCCATGGCAACGGTGGCAGTTTTGAAAATTTCAAAAGTAGTCTGCACATCTACTCATAGTGCTTAACATTCCTGTGAAGTTTCATTGATTTCCGTTCAGTAGTCGCCGAGAAATGTGTCGGACAAACTTTTGGCGGAAGAAAGAAAGAAGAAGAAAAATAATAAGAAGAATAATAATAAGAAACGGAGCAAACACAATATGTCTCCCCAACTTCGTTTGGCGGACATAATAAAAGTAACCTAACACGAAACGATGGTTTTCGCATTTTCGCAGCTTAACAACGTTAAATAATTTCATTTTGTTGTTTCGTGCTTTCGCTTTCATGTTTCGAATTTTATTTTTTGCGCTTTGGTTAGTATGTACTATCGTATTTTCTGTATTTGTATGTAGAGTCGGTCGAATATCTTCGATAATTCGTTTCTTTAGATATTTCTGAAATTTGATTTGTTGATAGCAGTTCCCAAAATTACTTATTCCGGATAACTCGAATATTTCCAATATAAAATCAACAAATTCTTCCTCTTACAATCTCTGTAATGTCTCGAGTATTCCAGAGGGAATTACTGCTAAATTTGTCATTGGAGGTTTTATAAGCTTATAAGGTAGTATATATTATAGAAATTTAAACCACTTACATTTTTTCTAAGGCCGATAGACCTACAAAGGATTGAGAACTGATATTGGTAATTTGGTTGTTGTCCAAATACCTGGAATAATAAAAATATTCAGTTAATTATGTACATGTTAATATAAATAATCTTAAACAGCATTTACATCGGATGGCTTTGTTTGAAAATATTGCTACAAGAAGATACATTTATTTATGTTTTACGGAGAGACTTTATTTTGTCAAACATAAATTCACGCAACAATTACACTGAACATGGCATTATAAAAATGATGGAGTTTTTAATCGACACCATATTGGTCGTGTTTGTTGAGATAATGTTAAAACAGCCTATACACAACAGGAAATACAACTGGAACAACCAAAGTGTGCACTACTACTTGTCGATTATGGCAATCTCGTTCTTTCCTCATCTTTGACTTATCAGCAGATTAACAGAGTAACGTAGCACGACGGGTGCTACAAGTGGAGCATGAGCTGCTCATCCAACCGTTAAAACCTCTCGTATTTTGTGGAGTTCACGTTGTCCTATCTTTAGTTTTCTGTGTAGTTTTTATATTGGATTACTATCAATTCTAATATGACGTCCTTCAAACGCTTTGGGTCCAAACCCGTTTTAAAATATGCGTATATTGGTATATCAGCTGATCAACAACGTCATAATTTGTTTTGGCTGTTATATACAAAAATGAAAAAATGTAAAAATAAATACCGTATTTGTAATATTATAATAGAAATAATTCATGGGGGCTGGAATATATACACTCCGACAAAAGTTAAGCACCACCCTATATTTTTATCGATATATTTTTTTACATCAATACTGTTAAAACAATAAAATAGATATCACCATTGTTCTTACACTTCTTAAAAGACTACACCAAGGGCTCTAAAATTACCAACCTACGAAGTATTTATCATCCTCAAAGACGTGACTATGACGTGGCAAAAATGGGGTTCAAAACAGGCGCTGGAAAAACGTAAAACCAGTTTGTCTTTGATGGAGGTTTTTAACATTGCATTAAAATGCAGAGTCTTCAGATTTTAAGAACTTTCAAATGCATCTATTGTGGGTATGTATAAGGCATACACATCAATAACGAGTATATCCACCGCGTTTATTGTGAAGTTATGTAACAAGCCTCGTCATGATTCGCACATGAAGCCTAAGCGGTTCTTGGGGGAACTGTTGCCACCCCTTGTAAGATAGCAGTTCTTAATTCGTCAATATTTTGAAATTTTTAATTGCGTTGGTTAAAATTCGGCCAATAAAGTCCCATACATGCGCTATAGGGTTCATGTCTGGCGACATCGCAGACCATGGAATTGTCTGAACAGCCTCTTGCTGTAAAAAATGTTGTACAATTCGGGCTCTATGTGGCCTAGCGTTGTCGTCCATGAACATTGGCCTGTCAGCCAACACATGATTGTCGAAATGGGGGACTACGCGTGGAGCAAGCACATTACTACGGTATTTTTGGCCTGTCAGACCATGAAGAACGTTCAAGTCCAACTTACAGTCAAAGGAAAAACAATCCCAGACAGTTACACCCCACCCCCAAAAACAGTTGTCCCCAAAATGTGGTTGTCCTAAAATGAAGTATTTCGTTGGCGCCAAACCCTTGCACGACCGTCGATATGGCGTAACAAAAAACGACTTTCATCAGACCAGTGGACCCGTCTTCATGTGCGAATAGTCCACCCCAAATGATCATGTGACCAGTCAAATCGAGCATGGCGATGACGTAATGTCAACTGTGGACGTTTTATGGGTCGTCGCGCTCGCATTCCCTGATGGTGGAGGCGTCTGATTACAGTGCGTGTCCTAATGTGGCCTCCAAACCCTAAACTACCACGTAGTGCACCAACTGTACTGAACGGCCGTTGCTGCGCCCGTATGGATATGAGCCGGTCCTCTCTCGGCGTCGTTTTGCGAGGTCTACCTGCACGTGGACGGTCAGTACATTCCCCGTTTGACGAAAACGCTGCATCAGTCGTACAATGATGGAATGGTTAACCCTGAAGTGGTCTGCCACCCTTCTATGGCTAAAACGACCGCTATGCATGCCAACAGCTTGCCACCTTTCTGGTATGGTTAATTTTCGCCACACCATACCAAACCAATAGAAAATGAAACTTAAAACTCTACACAAAAAAAAATCAGCTTTCGTTCGCAAACACAACTGTTGAAAAGTACACGTGGCACTTTACACACCCTGTCATATACACATAAATAAAAATCGATCAATAACCTGTTTCACAGGTTAGTAAGTATGTCTGTACAGGTAACGAAAACAGCAAACCGATTTGAAATAAGTTCATTATTAGAAAAGATATTATTGAAACAAGTCAGGTGGTGCTTAACTTTTGTCTGACTGTATATATTGATTTTACCACGGGTTGGCCCTTTATGCCGATATTTTACCCCTCGCTATCGCTCGTGGTAAAATATTTGGCATAAAGGGCCAACCCGTGGTAAAATCAGGATATACTAAAGCCCCCATGAATTATTTCTTAACTATTTAAACTGGAAACGATAAAATGGATACCTGAGTTTTTAAGTCTAAGGCATGCAAAGTTGGGAACTGTTTGCAACATTTCTATTTAATATGATGTGTAATTTCAGCAAGCTGAAACAAGCGTTAGATAATACCGAAGGGGCAATCAATAATGGACAATCCAGAGAAACTGGCCACATAGGGTACATAAGACGAGGAAAACCAAAGCAAAACCACAACACGACATGTGTGTTGGCCACCACTGTACGCAAACAAACATAAATAAACTAAGTAAGACATGACCCTCTACAAATAACTGGAGGTAAAGACGAACCGAAGATCGTTTACATACGGAAATCGCAACGGATATCACAACATTATAACACGGAACTCAATAAGTAAATACACATATTAGGACAACACAAAAAATAAAAAGATGAACATAAAGATCCGGCGTTGAACCCAGGTGCTCGCGAACGGTAAACGGTTCTTGATTATTATAAGACATTCGCTGTGTTACTCATATATATATTCAAATCCAGTAACAAGTCTTGGTAGTGATAGAGGAAAGAAAACATATACGTAAAAGTGAAAAATCCATTGTCATTTGAGATATGGATATTTCGTAAAGTCAAGCAATCTTGTGATGACGACCGTAGAATTTTTGTAGCGAAGTCGTCAACATAGGAGCTACGTAGCCTTGTTTGACTAGCTTTTGCGTCTGCAGCTGAGCTTTGTCCAGAAAAAGATGTAACACTTAAAATGTGATTAACGATCAACTGCCAACATTAATTTACAATAGACTATGGACAATAGAAAATCACTCTTGAACAAAACAAAAATTTCACTACTACTTCTCGACTTGCGCTTGCAGTCTCAAAAGACCGAATTTTCAAAGACTAGTAAATTGTTTGTTGTCTTTTTTTCTTTTTTCCGCCTGACCATTACATTGTCTGTCCTTCGATTTATGGATTGTGGTTTCCTATTACCTCTTTGGGATCTAACACGTGATTAACGACCAACTGACAAGAGGTATTTACAATAGACTATGTACAATAGGAAATATTTCAAATATGAGAACCGGAAACATTTATCCCATAGCTTTAATTTCTCTGACATATAGAAGATGTTTTGTCACTAAACAATCCTAGTTTTGATACCTCTAATATATTTCAGTGAGCTTAAGATTAATGTTTTTTGCTGCTCAATATTTTATTTCTGTGTGGTGTTTTGTAGAAAATTGTTGGTCTTTTCCCCTTTTTTATCTTAGCCATTCCATTGTCTTCGATTTATGGATGTATGGTTTCTCAATACCTCTTTGATATCTTCAAACTATGAAAATGAACGACAGATACTTTCGCAGTTTTTAGATAATATTTTTACTTCCATTTTCACATGGAAAATTTTCCTTTCTTGAGTATCAAATTTCCTGTTTGATTTTTAAATTTCAATTGATATTCCAGAGACTGTTTATGTAGGCAATTTCTTTAATCAGTAAGAGACAAGCGAGACTCAAACACTCCCCTCTTGATAACTGGATATCCAACGGCAAAGTACTCAATCCAGGTTACGAAAAACGTTTACTTAAGCCATCTTTTCAGGAATGCTATGGTCGACATCATGCATTAGTGGATGAATTTGCAATCAACTGTTTACAAACATTTTTTTCTCCAATATGATCATGAGATCTTTGAATTCGTAGTTGTTGGGTTTTCTTATTAGAACTTCTTTAAAAACATTATTAATGGGACGGGAGACGCTAATCGACCTGGGTTTACTCCAGAATTTTATTGGAGTTCGAATTGTTCAAATTTTTGCTCAATAGTTTTTGTACTACACTTGTTTTTATTTTGAGTCCTTATGTTTCTTCAAATATAAGAGTGAAATATTTAGTGGTTGTGCAACTATTGAATGACGCTATATATTACATGTATAAATGCAAATCCGTTTCAAAGTGTAAAAACTCTGGTTAATAAACAGTAACGAATTCTCTGTATTTGTATGTAAAGTCGTCCGAATATCGTTATATTGAAATCCGATAAATCGTTTCTTTAGATGTTTAGAAACATTGTTTTGTTGACAACAGATTTCAACATTATTTATTCTGGATAACTTGAATATTTATAATATAAAATCTTCAGACCCTTCGTCTTCTACACAACAGAATACTTACACTATCTGTGTTGTCGCAGGTATTCCAGATGGAATTTCTTCCAGATTCTTATGGCAAAACACTGCGTTGTCGGAACAGCTGCAATCACTGGGACAAGTGTAAGAAACATTGATACAGGAAAGCAACACGACAACAACGCACAATGGCTTCATTACGTATATATTTGTTTCTGAAATGGTATTATAGCTCTAAGTTGAATTTATAAAATATATTAATTTGGGCACATAAAACTAGCTTAATCCTGCCACTTTTTATTGAAGCCCCTGTATCAAGCCAGGAATGCGCGCGGTCATTTTGTCTCTTTCTCCTTTTTGTTTCTTTTATAATTTTGAAACTGTTCCGCCACCATGGTATTTTTTTGCTTTTCATTTAAATAACATATATGAACAAAAATATATCATATCAACGATATAAGAAGCCAGAAGGGTTGTGTTTTAGGCGCCAGTTCATTAAAAATAATAACATGCCCTAACACCTACTTATTCATATTGTATATGGTTTTCCATGTTCATATATATATGATGGGAAAAAGTTTAACAATGATGGTCATCAATTCCACCAATATCAACAAAATGAACAATCACATTTGACCGACACAAAAGTATGGCGGGATTAAACCGGTTAATGGGATCCCAACCCTTCCCTCTTGATAAGGGGATCTCCAACGCAAAAAATATATAACAAAACTATAAACAAAACTATAAACAAACCTGCACATATTCACTTCCACTCAAAAAGACCACATTATATTACAAAAATGATTGACAATATAGACCTATACATTACAATAGCAGGTTCAATGAATGCTCGTAGTTGACTGGTGACTAGCTAGGAAGGTAGATTATGCTAGTTGTAGACCATTAAAAGCATAGCTGATATTTCTTACATATTTAATATCAATTATTGATCATGATCATCCAGAGA
>MJUT01028610.1:18218-38061 GCA_002080005.1 Gigantidas platifrons | reverse complement strand
GTTGTCGCTAATAGCTCTGTGGTGGTACCCGAAATAAGGCAAAGTAAATATCAATTACTTTTTTATTACGACTAATAACAAACATGCATATATGCTTTGTTTTAGAACATATATTAAAACATTCTTTAAGATAAAACAGCTTTACTCCATATATACCGTAATATAGGGGTACATACACCTATTTGTATTTTTATAGTTAGTTGCAAGCTAATTAATAGTATTAATACATTTTTAGTGAAAACCACTCTTTCGACGTAGCTCATGTTAATCCTGTTTTTTCTTCTTCAATGTTATATGCCCAATGTTGTCAGTGTCTCTGGATTGTTCATTCTTGATTGCCCCTTCGGTTTTCTCTAACGTTTATTATATATATATTTGAAGTTGTCCAATCGTTTTTTAATATTTTTTCCGCGTTTAATTTTATGTTTCACTATATAAAACTGTAGATTTCAAATTTAGTTCACACGACGAGTTTCTGGAAAAACCTTCATCAGGTACGCATGTAGTCAAAAGATGGGAAAGCCAAATAAATTAAAGTTTTGGGGACAATAATAACATTACTTAGGAACTGTAAATTTCAGTAATAAATATTAGGTTATACATTTAGAGTGTCAATTTTATTTTGACTAAGAAGTTAATGCAGTGGTACGTCACTTCCGCCTAAGGTGGGGCTTTATACGAAAAATTTGGCAATAAATGTGTGAAAATCTTAAAATTCTGGAGAACTGAGCTATCATATGCACAAAGCTAAAACAGGGGCGGAAAGACGGGTCTTTTAGGAATGGATACATGTCCTAGTTTTAATGACATAATGGAAATAAGGTGCAATAAATGTACTCATAGCGAGCAGGAGTAAGATTTCTAAAGCTGCGGAGTTGCTTGCCTTGTGGATTATTAGTATCTATATAGGGTCGACACATGCAATTTGATATTAACATAAGATTATATGAATATTGACACGAACAAGTTAAAATGAGGAAAAAGAGATGAAATAATAAAGAAATAAAGAAATATTATTGAAAATAAATTTGCAAACTTAAAGTTAGAAAGAAAAAAAAGGGGGGAGGTGGTAAGTCCGTGCCACGAGCGCCTGTGGACTCACTTTATTGATGTTCCGAATAATAAAAGTATACTCTTGTATATTTGATTTCTAGGACCCCATCCACGAAACCCAGTGAAACCAGATATTCATAATTGCTAGTTCCCCAAACTAGCGAATCAGAATATAGCCAAAGCCCATCCTAGCCCAAGCTACGCCGGGAGAGTGGAGACAACAATGCCAATATGAAGCACAGCTCAGCTCCTCTCCTCTCTCGGCCTAACATATTCCTTCATCACACTATTTTTTTGTGTTGAAATGGTTATGCGTGCATATCCATTTTATAATATAGTGTTAAATATTTCGCACTGCGTAAAAAGATTGCTAAGAAATAACCATAGTTGTAGAGAATACTAATTCTACATTAATCATTTCAATAAATGTCAAATTGAACACAAACTTTAAAATACACATTGAACACACGTGTATGTATAAACAACCGCATGGCAACGATGCTGTATTAAACTATATATACATTTCCAAAAATCCGGGATTGCCGCGGTCGTATGTAGTTGGATTTACATCTACCTATAACCACATGCCGAGGTACACTCGATCCGACTGTGATACAGTTTGTCCATGATTTGCAGCCAGTTCGACAAAATGAATACGCATAAGAGAAAACCGAAGAGGGAATCAAAAATGGACAATCCAGAGACACTGGCAACACTGGGCACAAGACACAGAACGAAGTCAAACAAACCAAATGGCATTACACGTGTTATTATAAACTTACCCTGGAAAACATATTGCAAACTGGTAGCTGTGGCATTCATCTACACATGTGGATTTCAGCATCATTATATTTATATTCTTAACCTGTGCTTTTGTGATAATTATTTCAATCTGAAAATGAAAACAAAAATATGCATACATTTATGTAGGCACTTGAAGTAAACTATTATGCATTGTAAGAAGAGTTTGGAGATACCAATGGAGTAAGCAGAATCGGTACATCAAAGAAGAACAGACAACACCATGGCCAAAAAAGTAAACAAGTAATTATTGACATTCATAGAATAATACACGACAAAACTAGAAAAATAAAACCACACTTGTCGGAACAATACAAACCTACAGTTAAGCAATTGGTCGGACAACACTAATCTTACCTGTGATCCGGAGATATCGAATGGAACTTTTACACAGAAAATATCAAAACATTTAAATATACCACCGTAAAATGTATTACGTAATGATTTATGTCTTGACAATGGTATCTATCGGTTTATAAAACTAGTTAAACAATGCAATTCATCATGATATTGAAATTTAAGTCAAACCATTTTTTTTTTAATTAAAACTTAGGTTCTCCTCCTTCGTGCATATGTCATCTTAACTATTTTTACTTTTTATTTTGGCTTCCTGGGCCCGGTTGTTCAAAATACTGGATAAAATTATCCACTGGATAAGGTTGTCCACTGAACAACTCCTTATCCAGTGGACAGATAGCCAGTGAATAAAATTGGTTGTACAAAAGCCAAAACAATTGTTTGCTAGCTATCCACTGGATAAAATTTTGTCCAGTGGACAACTCCCATTATTCTTTGCACTTCCTTTCAAGACATATGGTAATCAATTTTTTGTTAGACTAGTAGTGATTAAATACACATTCGTTTTCTATTTAATTTACTTACACTATACATTTATTGCATGCTGGTGAGGGGAATATGAACATTTATTCACCCAAGAGTATCATATTCCCTGGGGGAAATTTTTTTTTAAATAAATTGATGCTAGTGACTTCATTTCTATCCTAAAAGATTTATCGGTATTGAGGCAAGGGCAAGAGTAATTAAAGGGTGTGTCATTTTGTCATTCATGTCTTGTAGAATAATTCGGAATTATGTAGATAAAAATATGAAGATATATATATTTTACGAAAAACACAATTTTACAAAACTTTTGAAATATTTCATTATGATCCAGTTCAATTATTATACTTAATGATGAGGTGTAATGGAATATTACAACAATAAAATCAAAATTGTGTTATGGAAGACATGGAATCTATTGAAATGGGCTGGCCTGAAATAAGTCACATGTTTGGGACTACGTGATATTACTGTTTACAAAATATGTTGATTGGATCTTGGGACATTTAACGTACATGTCTTGGGGTCAGATATTTTCACAGAAATCTGCGCACGTAAACAGAATGACATTTTTCATACTATTATCAAAACAAATAAAATAAATAATATTTAACACCAACTTTTGAGAGACAAAGAAAAAGCAACAAGAATTATCAATTTAAATCGGTTCCAAATCTAAATCAAAAACAACAAACAGATCTAATAAACAATTTTCCATCATAAATGTCATCAGAAGCCATTCTTCCACTTATGAACTAAAAAAAAGGGGGGGGGGTCTTCGTCACGGTTCATCAACAATATTTTTCACTGATCAATTGAAGGCACGGTAGATAAATTATTCTGGTCACATTTCACAAACATATACAGCCCAATGTAATTGATAAGGTATGTATTACCTTTTCTACATCCTTACTAGTCAGGTCTATTTTTTCAACAATTGAACGGTGGATGTGTTCAGTAATTCATGCAATATTGACAACATCGGGATGAGAGAGATAAAGAAAACAAAGAATAAACACAGAAGACCACATTGAAGAAAAAAGGTTCACAAAAACGTAGACGAGAGGCGTATGTCATGAAGAATGTAAACTAAATTTGACTGAACATGATTCACGGACAATGTCCTCATCACGATTCATAGCACATACAAACCAACAACAATATTTTGGGGAAAAAGTCGAGTGCACCTTTATGTGAGTACACGTAATTTTGATCGCTCCCTGTTGATGTGGAATTATGCATTCGGATTTTAATTTAACCAGCCATAAATCGCTAAATTTCGTTATACAACAGAAATGTAAGTTGTTTTACTGACATTTGTGGAGAAAATTTCAAAAATAGACGTTTATTCACTGAAAATTGTGTAACTCTATCTACTGAATGTGAATATAAACAAAGTGTTTAACTAAGGGATTATTTAATAATGTAAAGTTTACAGAAACCATTAGTTGTATTAATATGTTCTATTATTGAAGAATACGAACATTTTACATCGAATTCGACATACTTAGGTGATAAAATGAGAATTTCGTTAGATTGGACAAGAGGCGAACTGATAAATAGAAATAATGGAAAGAACCACACATCTCCATCAAAAGTAGAGAGAGACAATAGACGTTCGGATGCATGGCATGAAAAATAGGAGTCTAACAAGATTGAATCTGAAGGAGAAATTGACGAATCTGAGCATAGTGAAAGTTCAGAAATGGAAACAGAATCGGAAGATGAACATATAGAAAATACCGAAGTAATTTCCCCAAGTGTAACCCCAATACAGGCAAACACTCTACCTGTTGATGTTCCAGCTGTTATGGTATCAATCAATAGTAGACAAATTAAACGTAATACAATTAGTTATAGTTATTGAACAAAATTACGAGTGTATCAAGAGATAGTTTAATAGGCACGTGACGAGTTCGTTAGAACGAGTCTAGCCTACCAAAATATCTCTTGATTCAAGAGTCATTTTGTGTAATAAGGGTCTTGTATCTGTTCGACGTCAATGAAACTTCCCGCTAGTCACTCCCCTTTGGACGATTTTTATTTGTTGTTTTTCGCGGGAAACACGCACCTCTGGTCATTTCAATGCAGACCTTCGAAGTGGCAACATGTCGACCGATCATCATCATATGGCAGCTGCAAGTTCTGATTTTGACATTTTTTATTTGTTTGATACAGATGACATTGAATTGTCACAGCTTTGTGAAAAAAATGGATACAGAAAATAACTTGATCAACACTGCTGATATTAAAACAATTAATTTTAGCGATTTGGATTTTTTGTCGTCTGACATAGATGATTTAACATTATCACAAATTTTCGGTGACAAAACTGTAGAATCCCTACAACATACAGTATGTGTTTACTCTTGCAAACTTTTTGGATTACGAGGCCACGACGAGCATTACGAATTGGAATGTGACCAGTTTACAGTTGGCTCGGATCATCGAGGAAGGTTCATAACATTTACTAGACGTTCTACCAAAACTTACAAAGGAGGACTAAAAGATCTTGAACTGAAAAATAAAAAGATAACTCACTTCTGTCAAGAAGGTAAGACATTTTCTGTATTACTTTTACATATTATAAAAAAGGAGCACTCGCACATCTTTTGAAAGAACAGAAGACGTTCGAAAATATTCATATATACTGTAATTATGTCTACCCATTTCCAGGACAGACATACATGTATTGCTTTTTCCCCGTCTGTCCGTTCGTCACTGTGAAAAATTTTGTGAGCACGGTTTCATCAGTACCTTTACTACATGTACCTTGTATCCTCGACACTTGATTAGCAGCATGATCTTTAGTCAGGATATAGCTGGAATATTGCCGGGTTGGTGTAAAACATCAATAAATCAATCACTCAATTTTGTCAGGCTGATCGAAGAAATTTTCCTTGAGTTATGGCCCTTTATACGGGGTATATGGTTTGTCAATAGAAAACCTAGTTTAATTCAAAAGTGTTGAATAAAACTAGGCAATTAAAGCCCATTGCTTGAACATTTTACATGTACAATGAAAAAATACAATACTGAGAAAACAGCTGACTCCGTTTTTAAAATAAAATCGTTTTTTATTCTTCATATTATTAGTTGGTGATCCTGCGCACTGAACACGTAGGTTACACAAGTTAAAGAACATATCTCTACTTTGAAAAAAAAAGAATCATTTATGTTTTTGTATAACAAACGCTATTTGAAAATTGCTGTATTTGCCTGGTTAATGTTTTATATATTTTTTTTAATTTTCAGGTGAACGCTGTCTTGCAGAATATTTTGAGAAATATTTAAATGCTATGAATAACACCGGAAAATGGAGATTGTGATGTGAAAATGGAAAAAGTATCCATAGATGAGCGAGATGTAAAGAGCATGAAATTTGACAATGACCGCAAATCATTAGAAGATATCACAAACCAACCAATTTTCTCAAATTGCAACATGTTGGAATTTCGTGATTTTATATGGATATATTTTTTATGTGTTTATCCTGAAAATGAAGTATTTTGTCAGTAAAAATTTTTTGTTTCTTGAGATCATGATTTTGACAATGACTTCATGACATGAGAAGGAACTTATATTTCATACCTGGAAGTCGCTAATTGCTGTGTTAAACAATGCGTGAATAAAAAAAATCTAATCTTTTTATTTTATTTTCAGCATTTTTGGAAACGCCCATAGCATACAAAACGTCCATTTCTGGAAGTTATTCTCTGCTCAATAACTTCCAGGAGTGGAAGTTATTGTACAGCTGTGACGTCGTCTAGCTTCACCCTTCGTATGGGTATCAAAAGATATCGTACAACTGAAAACAAAAGAAAAGACCACAAAACATGATGCAACAACGAATAGAGTAGAAAAGACGAATAGTGAGGACAATTTACCAAAGACGGTCGATGTAAAATGTAAAAAAACAAAGCCAATAGCATCTCTATCTATAGTAAAAGGGAAAAACCCATGTACAGATTCTCATTACGAGAAAGTTGTATTTAGTAGGACAAGTGAAGCAGATTATGTGATCGGAAAAGTAAAAATGAAAAACATATTTATTCCGCATAGTAAACCTTCCTACCTACTGTCAAGTTTTTAAAATACTGTAAAATGGCTCCGGACATTTTTTTTAATGCAAAGCATTTACTTTTTTACCTTTTAATCATAACCAGATATAATTAATGGTATATAACAATTAAAATGAACACGATTAAGGTGTTCAATTCCGAATCAATAGTAATTATCCGGATTAAAGGGGAACATTTACTATATAGCCAAATATCCGGGGAGATGATCGGCTATGGATGGGGGAATGTTTGCTATATAGTAAATTTTCCCCCGGGGGAATATTTAATATATAGTAAAGTATCCTGGGGGAAGTTTACTATGTAGCAAATATTCCGAGGAGGAATGTTTACTATATAGTAAACATTCCGGGAAAGGTTTACTATGGGGAAGGTTTACTATACGACACAGGCATACGACACATAGCAATGGCGGACAATAAAACCGAATATGAATCTTATATGTTTTACCAGCGGAAGTTTTGGGATGTGAGAAAAACAGAAGATGAAGATATAACTGTACAGCATGCATTTGCCGGTAAAACGCACGTGATTTTTTTGTCTTGCACTAGTGCAAGATAAGACCATCTCACATCGTTAAAAATAGGAACTGGTCTGTCTCAAAAGTGATAAATGTTTCTCAAATATTACCTTCATCAGTTAAACTCGAGTCGAAAGATTGGAAAGATACCATAAATATCAAAAGACATGTTTCTCAAATATTACCTTCATCAGTTAAACTCTCTAGAGTCGAAAGATTGGAAAGGCAAATCATTCATAAGTATTTGGGAGCAAATAACCTGATTTTGATTTCCTCCTTGCTCATCAAAATTGCTCTTCAGAAATTAAATGCAGAGATACATAAACTAGAGGCTCAGTACGCTTAGTCTGTGTTGCTAACCTGTCAGACAAACCAGAACCAAGAATTGTCTATGGCGGTCGTGTGTGTTAACGGTTCGGAACGAAATGAGCAATCCTAAAAGAGGACCTTCCATAGATGCTTCCTACCAAATTTTGGTTCATTTGGCTTCAGAGGTGTCAGAGGAGAAGATTTTTTTAGAAATTGACCAACCAGAAACAAGCATTGCCTAAGGTGGCCATGTTTGTTAATGTATCGGGATGAAATAAGCAATCTTTAAAGAGGTCCTTCCTACCCAGTTTCGGTTCATTTGACTAAGCGGTTTCAGAGGAGAAGATTAAAATGTGAAAAGTTAACGGACTACAGATGACGGACGCCAAGAGATGGCAAAAGCTCACACTGCCTTTGGCAAGGTGAGCTAAAAAGTGCATTATGTTTAATAGGTAGCAATATTCGAAAATAATAGGTTGTGGAGAGAGGAAACCTTGATGCATTTGATGATTCACCTAACAACATTCAATATTGAGGTCACAAACATTATTATATATTACATATTATGTAACCATAAACTGGTGAACTGTTGTTTCTCTGTTCAGTACTACCACTCTCATAGGGCCCCTCTCACCAAAGACCGCCCCTCTTAACAGGCAAGAGGGGCAGTCGTGGCCGTGATCGTATGGTAGTTGTAGTCAATCTGATGGTCAACCTAAGGTGAAATACCGATCTCTACAACTTACTAGAAAATAATGGGGTTTATGTCTGCCTAAAGTTCCAACGTTAATTTCATTGTTATACAAATACCGATCTCTATAACTTATTAGAAAATAATGGAGTTCATGTCTGCCAAAAGTTCCAACGTTAATTGCATTGCTATGCAAATACCGTTCTCTACGACTTATTAGGAAACTAGATATCAAGGAGATGGAATCCATCTCTGTGGGCCCCGCCATAAATAACTGGTGGTAAAAAAAATGTAAGGACAGTCTGATGTTAACCTCAGTAATAAAACACTTTTGGAGATAATTGATTCATTTGAAAAGTATAAAGTTCAAGATCAAATGTCACCAATAATGGTACGCGATACATCGACTGTGGGTGGTCTATGTACATGCCAAATATGAAAAGCATATCTTGAAGGACAAAAAAGTTACAGCTCGGACATGATTTGTTACGGATGTAGGGACCGATTTGATCTTGAGGTCAAAATTCAAGGTCAAAGATCACCAACAGTGGTGCGCGACACATTGTCTAGAGGTGGTCTACCTACATGCCAAATATGACAAGCCTGTCTTGAATGAGAAAAACGTTATAGCCCGGACACGATTTGCTATGGACGTACTTACAATGTACCAGTTTTACCTTGAGGTCAAAGTTCAAGGTCAAAGGTTACCAACAATGGTACATAGCACATCGTCTGGAGATGGTGTACCTATATGCAAAATGTGCAAAGCCTGTCTTGACAAAAAAAAAGTTACAGCCCGGACACGATTTGTTACGGACGCACGGACGGGCAGACTGATCACTATAGGGCGTCCGCCACATTTTGTGGTGGGGCCCTAATAATGGGGTCCATGTCTGCCAAAAGTTTCAACAGTAATATTATTGTTATACTGTTTATTTTGTTTGTATTTCTTTTATATCTTTATGAGTTTTATACATACGGGTATATTAACATGATTTATACAAATACAGCATGCATGTATTTATATATTATATATGTATGTATATATGTATCTAATAAAAACTTGTTATCACCAACTAAGCTTGTTTGGGCGGGGTATGAATGGCCAAGAGGATATGACTATTCTGGAACACCAGTCCTGTACTCATTCTCGTATTTTATATTGCCTGCCTACCAGGACCTGCCTTAAGGGTCCCGTGCTTGAGTTATCTATTCTCAGCTGTTCAAATACGTACAACAACAAACTGCAAGTATTACAGAGAACAATTGGACCCCCGCACCTCATACGACCGGTCCTAGCTCACCCACTCTATTCCACAGAAGGAAAACAACGAGGAACAGTACAAAACAGTATAGCCAAGAAAGTTAACAGATACATAAAAACGAAACCAACCGAAGTTAAAATTCCTGGAGGACAAACTTGATGTCTTTAATTATACATACTAGTATTAAAGTTTTGTAATGTCTGTTCAATTATTAAACGTGTTTAAGGTTTATCCATAAAACAGGCATAATTAACAGCCAGTTTGTTTGTTTAATAGAACATGTAAAAACAGTGAAGTGACCGGGTGGTTCAATGAGTTACATGGTTGGATTACCTAACAACTCATATAAGCCTATTACCAATACGGCATGGGTTCACGCCCGGCTTTGTAAATTACAAAAAGGGTGCACTCGACTAGCAGCCGCAAGTGATAAAGTTTATCAGTTGCTTGCCCATGGCCGGTGGTTCTCCCCGGGTACTCCGGCTTCTTCCACCACTGAAACTGGTCGTCATGATATAGCTGAAATATTGCTAAAAGTGGCGTTAAACACCAAACATCAATCAATCAATCAATCAATAAATCAAAACAGTCGAGCATATTCTGTAACTGTTTAAGTCGTTACTTACACGGATAAGTTCGTATCAATTAAAAAAATTTGGTCGTTTCTCAGATACATTATATAGCTATTAACGATTTCGTTCGCTGAACATGCATTTTAACATCAAAGGCAGTAGCAGATAAATTGGGCCAACGGATATTTAAAACAACTGACGCAGATACATAAATCTTATTATAATCACAATGTATTTATGTTATATGTGGTTTAGTTTGAATAATATTAAGACTTGTTTATCCTCACATGAACGCGGAGTTAATGAGCCTTTATATGCATTAGTACCCACGTTTAAGCTTAATTTGTTGTGAAGGTGGATGCGCTCAACCTGAAAAATACATTTTACATAGTAATGGTGTTTGTATTTTCTTCTTGAATTCTTTAAAATGATTATGAATTAACAAATTGATAGCACGCTGGACGTAAATTGGCATGGCATTTTCTTGTCAGTGAATCCATTCGGAAACTCAATATTGCTAAGATTACTTATTATATTTTAAAAGTCGAATTAAAATTCAATGATCAGCTAATATTTAACAACATTCCGAATGGAGTCAAGTCAGAAAACATTTCATTCACATTCGGAATATTTATTCTTCTTGAAGAGGGGCGTTTAGGATTGATGATTACATGTGACAAAGAGAACAAAACAAGAAAAGCATGATATCTGCTTTATATTAAATTTGTTGTTTTGTTGGCACTTTTCTCTATCTCATACTTTCGAACATAAAAGCTAGCCAGGGCCTATAACAGAGAGCTTCAGTCGGTACATCGGTTCGGGACAATTATAGACATACATTTTGTATGACCATGTTCTATCTAAAATTTAGCATGAATTTAGATGGATTCAACTTCAGTGTATCGGATGGGTCTTTCGTTTGAACTAGTAATATTGTTTTTAGATGCAGAACCGTAGCTCCTATACATATGGTCATACAAAACACCATACGAGAAGTCTATGAGAGAGGGTTCTTCATATATTTAGTTCATAAACTGACGCAATGAAACCTCTTGACACGTTTCTTTGCCATCATAGGGACTTGTTTTTATGTTATATAAAACAACTTTAAAACAAATTACCCCCTATTATACTAATGTAGTATATTAGGGTTAAAGTGTTTTCATATGCCCCAGTCAACCAATCAGAAACAAGAATTGCCTTTGGTGGCCATGTTGGTTAACGGATCGAAACTAAATTAGCAATTTTAATAAAGGACCCTCCAAGGATGCTCCTGCCAAGTTTCGATTAATTTGGCCAAGCGGTTTCAGAGGAGAAGAATTTTAAGAAATCAACCAATCAGAAACAAGAATTGTCTGTGGCGGCTATGTTTGTTAACGGATCGGGAAGAACTGAGCAATGTTAATAGAGGACCTTCCAAGGATGATTCCTACCAAGTTTCGGTTCATTTGGCCAAGCGGTTTCAGAGGAGAATATGTTTTAGAAATCAACCAATCAGAAACAAGAATTGCCTGTGGTGGCCATGTTTGTTAACGGATCGGGAAGAAATGAGCAATGTTTATAGAGGATCTTCCAAGGATGATTCCTACCAAATTTCGGTTCATTTGGCCAAGCAGTTTAAGAGAAGACGATTTTTAAAAATCGGCCAATGAGAAACAAAAATTGCCTATGGCGGCCATGCATGTTTGTTAATGGATCGGGACAAAATAAGCAATCTTTAGAGAGAACCTTCCATAGATGCTTCCTACCAAGTTTGACTTCATTTGGCTGAGGGGTTTCAGAGGAGAAGATCAAAATGTGAAAAGTTAACGGACGACGGACGCCAAGTGATGGCAAAAGTTCACATTGCCTTTAGGAAGGTGAGCTAAAAAGTAAAGCAAGTAAAGACTGTAATTATTATTTCTCAGACCTGAACTTAAAATTCAACAATGGAATAAAACTACTGTAGTTCAATTTATTTTATTTAATTGCCGAGAGGTATTACCGCTCACACTTGTATGTAAACAGTTCTATAGTTAAATTGCAATTTTAACCCAGTGGCGAGTATATATAAAAAAAACAAATCCGACTTGGATACAGATCGATAATAATCGGAAGTATCCTCATGAATTTTAATGAATTTTGAATTGCCATCCTTCGCATATACATAATAAATATATGACAACTAAGATTTTATGTCACATAATTAATAAGGGGGATATGAATGGCCATGAGGATATAACTATTCTGGAACACCAGTCCTGTACTCATTCTCCTATTTTGTAATGCCTGCCTACCAGGACCGGCCTAAAGGGTTCCGTGTTGGAGTTATCTATTCTCAGCTGTTCAAGTACGCACAACAACACATTGCAAGTTTTACACTCTAGACACAATAGTGTGTCGGTCAAAGTATAATGCTGAACCTGCAGTAATTTTGATATTCGTCTTATTTTTATGTACCCCCATCCCCCACCACCATTTTTGAAATATTACTGTGCTTAGATCTAATTCCACACAAAGTGTATTAATGCATGTGTTTGTAGTCATCAGAAGATGAAAGATGTCCCTGCCAATTTTCTCAAAGGTTCTATTATTAAAAAATATGTATATAGCTAGGGAATTGAAAAATAACACAAACGTTTATTGACAGTAAACTAGAGGCTCAGTGAGATGAGTCTGTGTCGCTCACTTTTCATTCTGCTTGGAGGAAACTTAATACAGAACCTCCCATAGGTGCGTCCCACCAAGTTTTGGTCATTTGCCTGAGCTGCTACAGAGAAGAAGATATTTAGAAATCGACCAATCAGAAACAAGAATGGCCTGTGGCAGCCATGTTTATTAACGGATAGGAACTAAATGAGCAATCTTTATAGATGACCTTCCAATGATGCTTTCTACCAAGTGTCGATTCATTTGGCAAAGTGGTTTCAGAGAAGATTTGTTTCGTAGAAACTGACATAAAACAAGTCCCTGTGATTGCCATTAGGATATATCTATATTTTCTTGCTGTAAGTACTCCCATGTATTATCCCTTTTATTGTAATATGATCGTGCGAGTTTTCATTTTTAAGCGCAATTGGCGCAATTTATAGCATTAATACCGTCGCACACCATTCACCCGTTAAAAGGAAAAGAAACGTCATGCGATTGGCTGTCGATTGTCGGTTGTTTTATTCAGACAGTATTTTACGCTGTCTTAGACTTGGGGATCTTGTTAGGTCACCAGACCCAGCACCTGCAAATGCGACCATCCCTTCAAGATAAGATCCTGCACCCACACATGAAAATGTATTTTTATACACCGAAACAAAAAACAAATCACACATATATTTTCCAATTGTACCTCAACTGACAACATATCTCTACTTCTTTCCAAAATATTGAACGAATGTCTTCCTCGTTCAGTATGTTAAGTGCATTTGAGCTTTCAACATGTTCAAGGGTAGATATACACTATTTATGTGCTAGAAAAAAAAATTAAGTGGGAAGATCAGAGATTAAAATTTATTGTACTCTAAAATCTAATCTCTTCATACACCTGTGACATTTTGGTAGTGCATTTTCTACTTATATAAATTTATCTATCTTAATCCTACGCATATAACGTACAATAAAACATTTCTAAACTTGATATGAACAAATAGGACACAGCTGGGACTATTATACAGTATAATAGTCCCAGGACATAGTTACACAGGGGTAGATTTAAAACAAACCAAAAAACACTCTTTATTATTTCAATTTGAACTTCGAGATTTAAACTCATTTTTTGTAAATATCTATAAAATACCGGTAACTTGGTATGCATTTTTTCCCAAACACAAAAAAAAATGTTAGAGTTAAGAGTTTACAAATCTGCATTATTTCTGTGCATATTCTATCCAGATCGAATTAATGTTTTTTTTGTAATTCCTGCTGCTGGGACAGAATGTCACCAATATTCTAACTATTTCAAATTGTTTGTCATATTTTCACAAATACTAATGTTGTACCTACGAAGGAACCAGTAAAGGCACATAAATAAAACAAATGTATTTATGTTCGTACGGTTTTACACGTTGTATTGTACATGCGGTAGTGTTTATTATTGATTACTGTCACGTGTGTGTATTTAATAAAAAAACGTTTTACATTGGTGAATGCTATTTTTATACATGTATATAGGTATGAATACATGCATTGCATGATTTCTCCGTTTATGGTGGGAATTTGTTTTCATTATATATTAAAACTTAGTTTTAAGTCATTCGACCCTCAGCCTTTAAGTGGTTAACCCCCCAATCCCTACCTCATATAATGAATGTTGTTTATTGCTTATGTATTTGTTAAAGTTTTGATATTGAGACAAGACAGTTATGTTTTCAATTATTATCATGTATTAATAATATATTAATTATGATGTGTTAATTTTGATACTGCAGCGACCAGTTCGGATGTGCATTTTGGACATTCTATTTAATTTATATTTAATAAATAAAACAAGCTTAGCTGCACTCCTTTGGTGAGCTGATCCCATAATGACACCACGGTGTTGTGTTTTTATTGAAAATAAATATTTTATGTTAGTTTGAGGTACGAATTAGAACATACTCCTGTTTAATGGTCTACATGATTAGTAAGAAGGATATGGATGTAAATGAACATGAAAGACTATCAAACTTTACACTTGGACACACATTCAGTAAAGAAACAGCTTGAAAGTAAGGATTGATACGTATGCAAATGAATATGAGAGACTATCCAACTTTACACTCAGACATAAATTAAAGTAAAGGAACAGTGATTCTATTGCTGTTCTACATTCCACAGTCACAGTGGAATCTCCAACAATGAGCATAACTCGTATCATAAAATGAGGGGGGGGGTATGGTGTTTAACGCCACTTTCAACAATGGTTCAGTTATATCGTGGCGGGTTTTTTTCTTTTATCAATTCAAGTTTTGAGAAAAATTTTAAAAAAGTAACACAGATTACAATTTTTTTTTCAATTATATAACTTGTAAGAAATAAAAGTATCTTAAGCAGCGATGGCAGTTATAATTCACACTACACATGTAACATGGAAATATTTGTATTCCATGCATGAACAATCTTTTCCTCTTAACTGAATCGGAGATATGACACCCTTTCCGACTTCCTGGTGCGTTGAGAGAGATTTACACCTATATCCTTAACATGTCAAGAAGTACAACCGAAATGTTCTAGTTTTACCCCGGGGTACGTGCAACCGACAGCAACATGCCTTGTAGTCAATCAGATGGTCAACCTAAGGTGAAATACCGATCTCTACAACTTACTAGAAAATAATGGGGTCCATGTCTGCCTAAAGTTCCAACGTTAATTTCATTGTTATACAAATACCGATCTCTACAACTTATTAGAAGATAATGGAGTTCATGTCTGCCAAAAGTTCCAACGTTAATTTTATTGTTATACAAATACCGATCTCTACAACTTATTAGAAAATAATGGGGTCCATGTCTGCCTAAAGTTCCAACGTTAATTTCATTGTTATACAAATACCGATCTCTACAACTTATTAGAAAATAATGGAGTTCATGTCTGCCAAAAGTTCCAACGTTAATTGTATTGCTATGCAAATACCGATCTCTACAACTTATTAGGAAACTAGATATCAAGGAGATGGAATCAACCTCTGTGGGACCCGCCTTAAATAACGTGTGGTAAGAAAATTGTAAGGACAGTCTGATGTCAACCTCAGTAATAAAACACTTTTGGAGATAATTGATTCATTTGAAAAGTATAAAGTTCAAGATCAAAGGTCACCAATAATGGTACGCGATACATTGACTGTGGGTGGTCTATGTACATGCCAAATATGAAAAGCATATCTTGAAGGACAAAAAAGTTACAGCCCGGACATGATTTGTTATGGACGAAGGGACCGATTTGACCTTGAGGTCAACATTCAAGGTCACAGGTCACCAACAATGGTACGCAACACATTGTCTAGAGATGGTCTACCTACGTGCCAAATATGACAAGCCTGTCTTGAATGAGAAAAACGTAATAGCCCGAACACGATTTGCTATGGACGTACTTACCAGTTTTACCTTGAGGTCAACGTTCAATGTCAAAGGTTACCAACAATGGTACATGACACATCGTCTGGAGGTGGTGTACCTGCATGCAAAATGTGCAAAGCCTGTCTTGACCGAAAAAAAAGTTACAACCCGGACACAATTTGCTACGGACGCACGGACGGACAGACTGATCACTATAGGGTGTTCGCCACACTTTGTGGTGGGGCCCTAATAATGGGGTCCATGTCTGCCAAAAGTTTCAACAGTAATATTATTGTTATACTGTTTATTTTCTTTCTATTTCTTGTATATCTTTATGAGTTTTATACATACGGGTATATTAACATGATTGATACAAATACAGCATGCATGTATTTATAAATTATATATGTATGCATATATGTATCTAATAAAAACTTGTTATCACCAACTAAGGTTGTTTGGGCGGGATATGAATGGCCAAGAGGATATAACTATTCTGGAACACCAGTCCTGTAATCATTCTCGTATTTTGTATTGCCTGCCTACCAGGACCTGCCTAAAGGGTCCCGTGCTTGAGTTATCTATTCTCAGCTGTTCAAGTATGTACAACAACAAACTGCAAGTATTACGGAGAACAATTGAAACCCCGCACCTCATACGGCCGGTCCTAACTCACCCACTCTATTCCACAGAAGGAAAACAACGAGGAACAGTACAAAACAGTATAGCCAAGAAAGTTAACAGATACATAAAAACGAAACCAAGCGAAGTTAAAATTCCTCGAGGACAAACTTGATATCTTTAATTATACATACTAGTATTAAAGTTTTGTAATGTCTGTTCAATTATTAAACGTGTTTAAGGTTTATCCATAAAACAGACATAATTAACAGCCAGTTTGTTTGTTTAATAGAACATGTCAAAACAGTGAAGTGACCGGGTGGTTCAATAAGTTAGATGGTTGGATTACCTAACAACTCATATAAGCCTATTACCAATACGGTGTGGGTTCACGCCCGGCTTTGTAAATTACAAAAAAGGGTGCACTCGACTAGCAGCCGCAAGTGATAAAGTTTATCAGTTGCTTGCCCATGGCCGATGGTTCTCTCCGGGTACTTCGGCTTCTTCCACCACTAAAACTGGTCGACATGATATAGCTGAAATATTGTTAAAAGTGGCGTTAAACACCAAACATCAATCAATCAATCAATCAAAACAGTGGAGCATATTCTGTAACTGTTTAAGTCGTTACTTACACGGATAAGTTCGTATCAATTAAAGATATTTGGGCGTTTCTCAGATACATTATATAGCTATAAACGATTTCGTTCGCTGAACATGCATTTTGATATCAAAGGCAGTAGCAGATAAATTGGACCAAGGGATATTTAAAACAACTTACACAGATACAGAAATCTTATTATAATCACAATGTATTTATGTTATATGTGGTTTAGTTTGAATAATATTAATACTTGTTTATCCTCACATGAACGCGGAGTTAATGAGCCTGTATATGCATTAGTACCCACGTTTAAGCTTAATTTGTTGTGAAGGTGGATGCGCTCAACCTGAAAAATATATTTTAAACAGTAATGTTGTTTGCATTTTTTTCTTGAATTCTTTAAAATGATTATGAATTAACAAATTGATAGCACGCTGGACGTAAATTGGCATGACATTTTCTTGTCAGTGAATCCATTCGGAAACGCAATATTGCAAAGATTACTTATTATATTTGTGGCAGTTCGACATCTGCATACTCCTCTGTGACCACATGGGCTTGTCTTTAAGACACCATATATATATCTTTATTAAAAAAAATATGCACCTTTAGGATATATAGGATATATATAACTTTATTTAAAAGAATATGCACCCCCACATATTATACTTATAGCATGTAGGATGCATATTTTTTTTTAGTAAAGTTATATAGTTATATAGTATGTAATTGTGCATATTTTTTTCAGTTAAGTTATACTGCATGTCATAAATGATATATTATTGGGTGCATATTTTTTTAAATACAAAATATAAAAATATATGTCTTAAGAATGATATAGGGGTGCATATTTTTTTTTCTAATAAAGTTATATTTCATGTCTTAAAGANAAAGTAATGAAAAGATTTATACATTGCCATATTTTTCACAAAAAAAAAGAAGAAAAAATGCCTCCCTCATCACTTTTTAGAGCAGTAAAGGATAAAAAAAAATGCCGCCCTCCCTCATCAATTTTGACAAAAAAGGGCCTGAGAACCAAGTAATTAACTTTGCATGGCCTTATAGATATTTTTTTTAATTTAGTTTATGCCAAATACTATTTCGTGTAACGTCATAAAAATATTTATCATGTCAGTTAACGGGCTCCGTGCTTTATTGTTACTCATCAAAAAAGAATCAATTCTAATTAAGAAAGAAGCGTCTTTTAATTTTTATAATATTAATGTTTGAAAAAGAAACCATCATAAAGAAAGATAATTAAAATGTTGGCATGCGGTGAAATATTTATCCAATTAAAAATTATGCCTCAAAAGACTGCATTGTCATAATTTAGCCTTGATTTATGGTACTAAAGAATGTGCTTTGCAAAGTTTTGATATTTTTATCTTAAGACATCAGCAATATTACATATCTGGCATGCATCTAGGATATGTACAATGAAAAAAGACCACAGGATTTATACAGACATCCTGTTCTTTGTATTTGATCTCGATCTACTTTGATTATTTATTAGGTTTAAATAAAATACCTTGTCTTTTGTATGAACAATTATTTATATCCCGTTAACACGACTATTTAAAAGGAATATATTACTTGGTTATATTTTAAGCTTGTCTTGTTATTTGTTATGTTAATTTGTCAAGTACGCACATGTGTTTACCATTGGGGTGTATTTCTTTCGTATGTCCGGGATGTGCCGAACATGTTCTAGCGAATGAAGTGGTACGGAACACTCTGCGAGAACAAACAGAACAGTGTGCGGGGTGTACCATGTTTTAAGGTGGTGCAGAAGGAATCAAGATGGCGGAACCGACTATCTTTTTCTTTAATAGAATTTTTTTACACCTTACTCATTTTCCTAAAATTACGTAATACAAAAGAAATGCGTGGATTTTTTAGGGGGGAGGAGGGACTTTGTTAATTGTGAATACAGTCCCCTATAGTTTTATAAATCAATCATTTTTGTGCAAATTTGATTCCTGGGAGAACACAGGAGCTTCTTAACGTGAAGTTCCATTTCCAACCCTCTTTATTCAATTAATTTTTAAGAAGAAAAAAATATTTGGTTTGGAGCACCACTGTCTCTGATAGATTTATGGGTTTCAAATTATTTTTAGACACATACAAAATATGCCAGATAGATGTAAATTTACGCAAACATTTTTTTTTTCTCGCTACGCTCGGTAATAATCTTTTGACTCACGCTCCTCAATTACCCTTTTTAAGATCTGCTTTATCTCCTACCTAACCCCTCTATACGCTAAAACACTCTATGAAAATTATATAATATAAAGATTACACGCATGATGTATCCGTCATTTATTGTTCAGTTTGCATATTTTTAGGATTCAGTAATATTATAATTAAAGGTTAAATTACATGGAAGCAGCAACTATGGCTACAGTAACTACTGATTCTTCCAAATTCATCTCATCGTCGTCGTCGTCCATTTCGAGTTCTGCTGACAGAAATAACAGAGTTAA
>MJUT01028607.1:729608-751434 GCA_002080005.1 Gigantidas platifrons | reverse complement strand
TCGTTTATATTTAGATATTTCAAGGTCTTTCAAGTGTCCCAAATGTTCACCTGTGGTCTGTCTGATTTGTTAAGTTGCGGTCGCTTCGTTGGTTGTTTTTGTATTGCGAGAATACTCGTCAGTTCTGAACACAAATTATGTCAGAACTCAAATACTTGTATCGTGTCTTGTATATATTAATCAATTGCTTTTTTAAGCAAATTGTTGATATTTTTTTAACAAAGCTTACTATATCAAGAGTTATATATATTAATTACATGTATAGAATTTATTAAGGTGGTGAACTTAGCCGAGTGGTAAGATGGAAGTTTTGAAAGTCAAAGTAGACTTTAAAAAACCCGGCAGGGGTTCGAGACACGAAAGTCCCAAAATAAGTAAAACGCGTTTTTAAGCCTAAAATTGTAAAAGGTTAAAAGTTTATATATTCAAGAACAAAAGAATCAACTGTAGATTCTTAAAAATAATCAACTATTCGAACAATAGTGTGACGTCAGAGAAATGTATTATATGTATATATACTGAAGGGAAAAAGAAACGCAGGGTAACATAATATATGCTCCTATTTTTTAACTGCGTGACGTAAAATTACGAAAACTGGGCAGACGAGTGGCTTGGTCAGTGTGCACTAAAATCGGTGTCTAAAGTTACTCAACCGTGAAAGGTATCATGTGACATAGAGAAAGTGATAAAAAGCAAATAACACGTGCAGAATAATGATAACAAGTTCGTCAACACATCGTGTCATACCACTTTTTATCCTGCAAACAGTACATGTACATTTTCTGTACAAATATGCTATACGAATAAATTTCTGCTTTATTCATACTAGACGAATACACTTTTCAGCCTACGAGTAAACTTTCCTGGTACCCTGTAGCTATGTACAGCGGAGGGCGCAGACAAGTATGAAACTGGTACTAATGTAACGCGGACCACGAAGAAGACACCCTTGACAACATTTATGAAAGGCGAGGAATGACGCTTGTTTCTGTCCTTTTTGTTTAAATATGACAAGTTTTCCGACTTTTTTGACATTGCAGGATAAACGCAAAATACGTACATTGTCGTTAAATATAAAATTCATTTGTACTTGCTGCGAAACAGGCCTGAAAAGTTCGCAGAAGACTCGCTATTCTGCCTGTTTCTAAAGCTCGTACAAATAAATTTTATATTTACCGACAATGTACGTATATTGTATATACTCTTGAGGTATACGTATCGCTTTCCACTATTTAAAGTTTGAATCTCTTGTAATCATGCCACGGCTGACGGAAGTTCAGAGGGTTCAGGCTATTGCATTGCTAATGCAAGGTCAAAGGCAACAACAAGTTGCTTTGCAATTTGGTGTGAATGTTTCTACAATAGAGCCTCTTGTCCGTCGTCTGAGAAATACTGGAAGGGTTGCCGACCGTCCGCGACGGGGACTTCCGCGCATATCGACGCCACGACAAGACGGGGCTATTCATCTTGCCCACCTGCGCAATCGCCACGTTACTACCACTGAAACCGCTTTAACTACGGTAGGCAATCATAATCGCCACATTCATCAAAAAACTGTGAGAAACCGATTGCGCGAGTTTGTTCTGCGAGATCTTCGACCTTACATTGGTTTTCCTCTCACTCGTGCACGTCGCGCGCGTCGTATGGTTTGGTTGGCGGCACATGGTCCCAGACAATTTCCAATGATGCAATGGGGACGGGTCTTTTTCACAGATGAGTTGCGGTTCACTCTTTTTTGTCCGGACGGTCGACGTCGTGTATACCGACGTCGTGGGCAACGCTTCGCCGCCGCTTGCGTTCTTGAGAGGGATAGGTTTGGGGGTGGCTCGGTTATGGTCCGGGGAGGGATATCTCACGGGTTAAAGTCGCCGTTGATTGTGATAGCCGGTAATTTAATAGGCGTAAGATATAGGGATGAAATCCTCCGGCCGGTTGCAGTTCCATTTGTGCAACAGCATCACCTAATTTTCCAGCAGGATAACGCCCGGCCCCATGTAGCCAGAGTTTGTCAAGATTTTCTCGCCAATCATAACATTATCCCACTCGATTGGCCTCCGTACTGTCCAGATTTGTCCCCAATCGAACATCTGTGGGACGAATTGGACGGGATAGTAAGGGGGCGTCGGAATGCCCCCGCTACTCTCGACCAATTAAGGGCTGCCTTGTTGGAAGAGTGGGATAATATCCCCATGAGAAGGATAAATGCTCTGATGAACTCCATGCACAGGAGAATCAGGACTGTAACAGATGCGCGAGGCGGGCATACGAGATATTGACGAGTTAATCGATTTCACTTTAACATATTGGGGGGTACTGTTAGATTGGTTTAAATTACTCATGAATTATTGATTAAAATCTAATGAAATTTTAAAAACTTGTTGATTAAATTTGTGTTTTTATCCTTAAATATTTATTAAATAACATATTTAGAATAAACCGGTGGAACATGCTAAAGTGGGTCATGGGTCACGTGACTTGTCTCATACTAATCGGGC
This sequence comes from Gigantidas platifrons, assembly GCA_002080005.1. Classification (NCBI taxonomy): domain Eukaryota; kingdom Metazoa; phylum Mollusca; class Bivalvia; order Mytilida; family Modiolidae; genus Gigantidas; species Gigantidas platifrons. Next base: position 748,939 of record MJUT01028607.1, on the reverse strand, counting down.
GGGTGTATCGAGAAACAGATACGGTGTTGAAAAAACTGTTGATACTCATAAAATATTGATAAATGCAATAAAATTTTATGTTTGTCTTCAAGAAATATGATAGACAAAACCATGTGTGAAGTTTTATGACGAAATATCTCAGATTTCTATGTAAATTTACGAGTTGAAGTGGGGAAACACCCACAAGTAATTTTAGCGATGTATTGTTTATTCATTTGTTTGATTCTGGATTTTGTTAATCATTGATTCAAACAAGAAAAAAGGGAAAAAGGGAGGGGGTGAATTTTATTTGTGAATTTTACAGTTAAATAAATGTTATGTTTCGACAGTTTAAAGAGAAAAATAAAAATGTGTTGCGACTAAAGCTTAAATCAGCGTTAAAAATTGAACAAATATCAGTGGTTTTGTAAATGAGATTTATTTTAAATAGAAAATCTGAATTTATTATTTATTGATTTATTATTAATGATACAAATGTATATCCCTTGGGAGGGGGGGGGGAGCTATGATGAAAATTTGAAATAAAAACACAGAACCGGACTTTAAGCAAAAATAATAATCCAGGATTAGATTTTTATTAAAAAAATACAGGACCCTTGTGTCCATGAATTTTTTCTTTTTTTTTAAGTTAATAATATGAAATATTGACATCCACACTTGCCTTTTGGACAGCACATTTCTGTGTCCACACTTGCCCTCAGACAACACTTGTGATAGTGAAAAAACATTCGAATAAATAATATTAAAATGTTGACCCTGCGTTTCTTTTTCCCTTCAGTATATAAGAGGTTTCTAGCAAAGAGCCTGGGCCATTTTACCACTGTTTCATTTCACTTGTCAAACTCGATTTCTTGTGTTATTTTTAAATCATCGGATGCTATTTAAAGAGATACAAACGTCATGAATTTTACTGTGAACAAGCATTCCCCCAGCTGTAAGGCCACAACTATTGTTGTTGTCTTCGTTAAATATTTTTTCATATATTGTCTATTAACGACAGCAATTTTTACGCTATTTCTGAACAAGATTGGCATGCTTAGCTATCGTCATTAAGAAAAGAGAAACATAAGGCTCACATGGAAATATAATATATCAAATAAGATCAGACATAAAACAATATTTATTCTTCATATATATGAAAGTTTGAAATTATTCAAAATGCATGTGCTTACCAAATATATATATTTCGTGAACGTTTGGCAATATCTAACGAATAACCCATGGTTCTGAATGAGAGATATGTGAATATTTGTAGACTGTGCTCATCAACAAAAAATCGTATGAAGCGAAGCTTAACTCAATGTGGTTTTTTTTTTACAGATGATCAAACGGTGTGTACACTGTCATTTGTCCTGAATCAAAACGAATTATTTGTTAGGTTAAGTTTTGTTATGAAGCCGCAACCAATAGGAATGTACAGCGTCACGACACGCTATAGATATTAGACCGACACAGGTCAACATACAATATATGCACCGGCCGACGACTGAAGTCATATATTCTTAGTATGGACAACACCGGACACCAACTGGTACAAGCAGACCTTGTTGAATAAATATAGACATTCTGGCCTTTTCAGGTATAGCTACAAACGGACCTTCAGTTGTTCTGCATACGGCACAAATTCTCGTAGTTTTACCAACAGTAACGATTGGAAGTGTAATACATGTAGAAGTTGCACCTGAGGGTGGTGATTTTTGCTGATAATTTTTCGCCTTTTCTATGATTTTTCCATTACCATAAAACAACTTGTCTACATTGATTACAAATAATTCAACCTTCAAGAACATAATTTCCTTGACTTTGAAAATATTCTATTTGTTTCTCAATTATTTTCGTGGTTTGGCCTTTTTTAAATAAATGGCATATACAACACTTGATTTTCATTGTTGCTGTAGTAATTACACACGGACATATTTATGTTTTGGTCGACATTTTATGGAACTTACTGTTTATGTTTGTAAAGTTTTGCGGAATGTAATTATAAACAAACTCACGGGAATAGAGAGTATGCTTTGATATACATAAGGACCGGGCATAATACTATAAATATAAACAAGATAAATATAATTCATGTCAACTGGTGTATTTGCTTATCTTTCATAAAGTCAAGTGCTCACCAATTATTTTATTTTGACCAAAAATATATAATTTGTAAGGGAAAAAAAATTACAGCTGTTGACAAAAATCACACTTCACTTCGCAATTACATGACATCGACCCATCATACCGATTGAGCTACCAAACTCATACTAAACGTGGCGAAATTACATATACATTTTGTACATATGGCTCATAGGTAAGTGCCCTGTGCGTTTTTTTCTAAAAAGTTGATTTTTCTATATCTAGGACCTTGACAACCAAACTCTATTTTTGTGGAGGGTTAAAAGACATATAGACGATTATAAAAAACCATCCTTCATGTTGGTTGTGGAGGTGCTTCATAGGGGATTCCCTGTTCCAAGTGCCTGAAATCCTTGGAAAATGTACAAATTACGATTTTGTTGGGTTTTCATGGTAGTTTTTCACTGTTTTAATGACCATAATATATGACAATTGTACACAAAAATGTCGAACAGTATTTGTACTTCTTAAATTCATCATTTAATACCACGTAGTCAATATGTTTGAAATTGGCCCTCCTAGTGAAACAAAATAAGGGGAAAGTGGCCCATCCTCTTTAAATAAACGATTTTTAAAATAGCCAATTATTAAACCATATTTTAGCATTTATTAAATTAGTATTAGCTTTTAGTTAGTCAAATATATTACAACATTGAATACATTGATTGTATTCAAATTCAATAACTTTTTATAGACATATACATTTGTATATATATAAATTGCCATAAATATGTTCTGAGGAATTATTTAAACATGGAAAAGACAATAGAATGATTATTTGTTTAACGTCAAGTTATAATTAGCATTAATTGCGTTATACTGACGACGTCAACAAATCTAAATAGATCACTCAGGAAAAACAAGATGGCGGTTGTAATGGACATAGAGGCTTAAGAGGTCTAGAGGATATAGAGCACAAACAAATAACAAGAAACCGTAAGAGGCTTAGAGGATGTAGGGCACAAACAAATAACAAGAAACCGTAAGAGGCCCAGTGGAAATAGAACACAAACAAATAACATGAACAGAACTGAGATTACTGATATTTCAAAAGGTTTATCATATGCTGTTGTTTTCAATTTACTTCCTGAATTTTTTAATCAGGGATATAGATTGTTCATGGATAGTTTTTATACAACATACAATTTGGTTAATGATTGATTTAAAAAGCAGGTTTATGTAATTGGTGCAGTTCGTAGCAATAGTTCTGCTATGCCTACAGTTTAAAGAAAAAGATGGATGGGAGAAAATTGCAAGTCGAGGAGATTTCAGATGGCACATGGAAGACAAATTTGTGACTGTTCAGTGGAAAGATGATTGTAAAGTTGTTACAGTAATTTCTCCTTTACATCAAGGCTCTAAATTGTCATCATGTAATAGAACTTTTCAAGGTAGAACTGGTTGGAAGAAACAGTGTGTTAAGCACCCAGATTGTGTTAAATGTTATAATGAAGGAATGTTTGGTGTAGATAAGTCCAACCAGTATTTATCACGATATCCATGTTATATAAAGTCAAAGTTTCATTGGTGGACAGTTTTATTTTTCCATTCTATTGATATTATGATTGTAAATGCATTTATTGTTTTCCAGGAATTTAAAAATGAAAACCCACAAAAGTTTGATAATTTACCTGTACATTTTGGGCAGTTGGAATTCAGAGAATCTTTTGTAAAATCTTTATTAGGTCTTCATTCTGGTGTAAAACATTCTGATTTTAAATCTTCTTGCATTCCATCTTTTAGTGAAAACTCCAAGAGACTAAGATGTACTTTTTGTTATGCTCATGCCAAGTTAAATGAATTCCCAGAAACACATTGTAAAATATTGTTCCATTGTGGAAATTGTAATGTGAATCTTTGTTTTTCACCCGACAGAGATTGCTTTACTGAATGGCACAGTACAGAAGATGCTAGAGTGAGGGCTTTGGTAAATGAAAATGGAAGGAATAAAGATCATTAAGTTATATTAAATTTTAGTAAGTCTGTATGTCATGTTTCTTTTAGCTGAAACAATTTTTTTTCAGTGTAATTTATAACAAAATCAAAGAAAAAGCAAAAACAAAATGAAAATAGATGTAAAAAAAAACATGTTGATATCAAGTCAGCTGTTATGAACACACAAAAAAGAGAAAAAAAATAAAGCAGTTAGCAACAGCTCTTGATTTTTCTGCAATATAGCATTTTATTTTCAACAACAACTTGAATGCCTTCACTATGGTACCTAACATTAGGATGAATCACCTTTGATATCACCATACTAGTGTCTACAACTCAAACTTAGTTTTTGTCATTATTTTACACCAAAAAGTCATAAATGGTAAAGAGTTAAAGAACACTTTTATTACTGTTCCTAAACCGGGTGTGAAATCATGTGCATTAATGAGGAGGATGAGTTATGGTGTTTAATGCCACCTTCAACAATATTTCAGCAGTTTGCGGAAACAGGAGTACCCGGAGAAAACCACCGACCTGTCGCAAGTCACTGAAAACCTTTATCACATAATGTTGTACCGAGTACACCCCGACTGAACATGATTCGATCTCACAACTTAAGTGGTGATAGGCACTGATTGCACAGGTAGTTGTAAATCCAAATACCATACGATCATGACCACGACGGTCTCTGTGTATTGATGATTTAAAATATCCTGATCCAAATATCGTGCCCGTCATCATAATTTTACGCAATGTGCAATACATGCATCCCCAATGATTGAGCAAGTAAGTATCCCTTTATTATTATAGATATATCCCAATGGTACAATGGATGGCTAAATAGGATTAATAAAGTACATGGATATATACACTACAAAGGAAGTATAAATAGGATTACTTACTATACAGTCTTAAACACTACCTTCTTATACAGTGTAAGATGGCTAGAGCAGATCATATTAAAACTTAAATTAACTGAAAAACAGGACAAAGACTCATTAAATATTGTCTACTTGAACCTTTTAATGTTAATTTTGTATGGACATTTTGTACCTACTTGAAATGAAACGAATGTTAATTTACATTGAGTAGTTTTAGTAATATTTTTTTTTACTATTTTGGATAATTGGATATACAACGTATTTTTTGTTGTTGACCGCCACGATATAACTGAAATATTGTTGAATGTGGCGTTAAACACTAACAACCAACCTCTTTTTTGTTGATGAGAAAATGGATCCTGAAATCTTAGAACATGATATTCCGAAGGAGATAATAAATATCAGGACGTACACGCGTAATGTGACCTATATCATATATTTACTTATAATTATAGCGGTAATAGTGATAGGAGCATTAATTATAATACCAGATTTACTAGAAGAGGATGAACGACCAGCTTCTTTTTCTGCAGGTATGTAGGAATAAGTAAACATTAGAGATAAATGGAATGGCTATCAAGAATGGGCAATCCAGAGACAAGATGAACACTGGTCAGAAGACACAATGTAAGGACAAAGAAAACAAAACATAAAACACAGTATTCTAGTGAGTGAGCAATTGAAATTGTGTAAGTGAGTGAGTGGTTGAAAATTGTGCAAGTGAGTGAGCGAGTGAAAGTGAGTGAGTGAGCGATAGAAATTGTGTAAGTGAGTGAGCGAGTGAAAGTGTGCTAGTGCGAGTGAGCGATTGAAATTGTGTAAGTGAGTGAGCGAGTGAAAGTGTTTGAGTGAGTGATTGAAATTGGTTAAATGGGTGAATGATTGAAATTGTGTGAGTTAGCTAGTGAATGTGTGTAAATGAGTAACTGATTGAAATTGTGAAAATGAGTGAGTGATTGAAATTGTGTAAATGAGTGAGTGATTGCAATTGTGTAAATGAGTGATTGATTGAAATTGTGTAAATGGGTGAATGATTGAAATTGTGTAAATGAGTGAGCGATTGAAATTGTGTAAATGAGTGAGTAGTTGAAACTGTGTAAATGAGTGAGTGATTGAAATTATGTAAATGAGTGAGTGATTGAACTTGTGTAAATGAGTGAGTGATTGAAATTGTGTAAATGAGTGAGCGATTGAAATTGTGTAAATGAGTGAGTGGTTGAAATTGTGTAAATAAGTGAGCGATTGAAATTGTGTAAATGAGTGAGCGATAGAAATTGTGTAAATGAGTGAATGAAATTGTGTAAATGATTGAGTGGTTGAAATTATGTAAATGAGTGAGCGAGTGAAAGCGTGTGCGAGCAATTGAAATTGGTTAAATGAGTGCGCAATTGAAAGTGTGTGAGTGAGCAATTGAAATTGTGTAAATGAGTGAGTGATTGAAATTGTGTAAATGAGTGAGCGATTGAAATTGTGTAAATGAGTGAGTGGTTGAAATTGTGTAAATGAGTGAGCGAGTGAAATTGTGTAAATGAGTGAGCGAGTGAAGTTGTGTAAATGAGTGAGTGAGTGAGTGAAATTGTGTAAATGAGCGAGTGGTTGAAATTGTGTAAATGAGTGAGCGAGTGAAAGCGTGTGTGAACGATTGAAATTGGTTAAATGAGTGAGCAATTGAAAGTGTGTGAATGAACAATTGAAATTGGTGAAATGAGTGAGCAATTGAAATTGTGTGAATGAACAATTGAAATTGGTTAAATGAGTGAGCAATTGAAATTGTGTGAATGAACAATTGAAAGTGTGTGAGGGAGCGATTGAAATGAGCTGTTAAATGTCCAGTGAGCAATTTGTCAGCTCAAACACGGCGAAAACAAGTTCCTTTTTGATAATGTTATTATGATTAAGAGTTTTATACAAGAGGATTATTATAGTGCTAGCTCACTGCAAGAACATCCCACATTTAATTTGTCGCTACACGCGGTCCCCAATCTACTGATTTCGAGAAAGCTAGACAACTTACTTGTTAATGCTGCATGCTTAGCGGAGAATATGAATCTTAGAGTCTTTGGTTTTATTCGACACGAGATCGAACCCATAAGCTACAACACTCTGAGATGATCACACTAACCATTACACAATATAAGTAATTGAAATTTTTGCCAACACTATGCCTGTTGGAAAAAGTAGCTACATGTATCTAGTGAATTACGTTGCTTCCAGACTTCCAGTGCGGGAGTCTTACAAAAAAAAACTGGAACCGTTGATCCATTGTTGGACACAGTTATTTGCTAGACCCACTTTATTTTGGGCATTTGTCTCATTTCTTTTTATTTTAAGCATTGGTTGATAAATACGTGACCCAGAACTATAAACGTGTAACATTGTTTACCATATTTAAAGGTAACAAGGGAAACGCAAAGCGTGGCGTATCCTCGCGCCTAAAAATTTGACCCGGTGACCTTGACCTTTGACCTATGACCTTGAAAATCAAAAGGTTTTAGATTCTTTTAAGGACTAGGTATGTACCAAGTTTGGTCAAAATCCATGGTAGGATGTTGATTCTAGAGTGTTCACAAGGATGTTACGGAAGGACTGTCGGACAGTAGCGTTACTATATCCCTTCGCAACTTCGTTGGCGAGGGGATAATAAAATGAAAACTCATTGGTGCAGCGGAAAAATCGATACAATAACACACATGACCGCTTACTTATTTTACTGGCTTGATGCAGACATTTACAAAATGTGACGGGGTTAACTTGGATTTATGGATAAATGTGTTGTGAATGATTTCTTTTAAACTACTTGTTTGCTTTTCATGAGGAATAGTAATGCACAATGTAGATAAATCAAACGTTTGGATAGATGACCATTCAACAAAGAACCAGAATTAACAAAGCGTTTGAAGATACCAAAGGGATAATCAAAAGCCTTAAATCGAATAAGGACAGACAACACAAAAGGAAGGTAGATCTCTAGAGTTTTCATAAACAAAATTAATTTTAATATTTGGTATTCACAAGACTACAATACCAGATATAATACAATGGCATAGTTACAGTTTATTTCAAAATCATTATTTTACTTTTTTCTTCAGTGAGATGTATGAACCCTCCGCCTGTCTTGCACTCTCATCAAAATTTAATGGACGATTTACACACATTCCCCATTGGTTATGAGCTTATATACCACTGTCCAGAAGGGTATCAACAAGACTATAATCACACGTTGCTATGTAACGAAGAAGGGAAATGGGTAGCAACCAACGAGGAAGGAAAATTTGTAGCAACCAATCAGATTAATTGTATTCGTAAGTTTAGTATTCATAATATTTAAGAATCGTGGCCGCGATCGTTGTAAATTGGTCAATCATCACATGATTGCCTTAGATCACGTGTTTACAGCGGTTTTCTCTTCGATTGATGATTGGTATTCTAGGAGCATTGCACTACATTTGATGTCTACGTTTGTATTTTAAACAGCAATGATAAACAATATAACAATGGTGTCGGGGGGAAATGATGACGGTATTTGTAAGATTGCTTCACAAGTGTTTTGTTTTCTTGTTGATATGTATATAATAATGTGGTCTTGTCCAGGTAATATGCCAAAATATTACCCAGGTAACATTTATAGATTAATACATGGCCTTTTTCATATTGCCCTTGTTATCAGCACGATACCTTGAAATCTGCCCAGAGGGCTTTAATCCGAGGGGCGATATCAGTCGAGGGCTGATGACAAGGGCAATATGAAAAAGGCCATGTATTAATCTATTTATCACATATTTTGCCAGGGAAGATAACATGTTATTGCTCTTCACAAGAGGACAGATGACATGTTATTGCCCTCGTAAAATGTTATTGCCCCGGAGGCAACTAACACGCCGCAAATTATGATTGTATTACACATGCAAATTCGGCGTTATTTCAATCAAATATGTAATAAGCCAAAATATTACAGTACCAAATATCACTACAGAAACTTACACGAAGTATAATAATAAATGATGTACATCAAGTAACATCAGAACGACAATGATGCTCAGATGTGTAGTTTATCGGCATAAGTAAATAGTATTGCTCAACTGCAGACTATGGGCCGTTTCACACACATTTTAGGGTATGAGAAGAGTTTGCAGATACCAAAGGGCTAATCAGAATCCGTCAATCGAAGACGAACAGATGGCCAAATGAAAATGTACAAAAGGGAATCAACGATCTAAAAAACATACACACAAAACTAAAGATCGAGTAACACGAACCCCAATAAAAATCAGGGGGATGAGTTATGCTCATTGTTGACCCTACTGTGACTATGAAATGCAGAACAGCAATAAAAATGTCTTTTATCTGTTTAAGTGTAATGTTGAATAGTCTCTCATGTTCATTTACATTCATATCTTTTCTTACTTATGTGTAATTGGTGTTATTTTGTATGTATGTATACCCACATATTGTCTTGTTACGCTGTTCCATCTAATAGCTATTTTAACTTCTTCAACAATCCGACCATCTTTTAATATTTATATTTAATTTTTTTTATACATAGCTGTGAATTGTACTAAGCCTTTACCAATTGAAAATGGATGGACGGAGGGAGATCATTTTCAATACAACAACCAAATCACTTACCACTGCAAACAGAACTACCAGCTGCAAGGGAATAAAACATTAACATGTGCAGCCAATGGAAATTGGACAGGTGGTCCTCCTACGTGTACAAGTATACTATGATAGTGTATAGCTTTATTTTTACACAATTGAAAGGTTTTGTGCATGATATTATTTCACAATTCAGTTGTCAGTCTGTGTTCACCTTTTTAATTGAATGTTCTAATGAAATAAAAACCAAAATAAAAAATAGAGGACTACTACACACCAGAACTCAGGGAGGCCTTGGGAGATGCGGGGCCCATTTGCTCTTCTCTGTAAAAATCTGCAGTGTGCTGTTGTGTGTACTTTAAAAGTCGAGAGTAGATAAAGCGCGGGGCGCAATTTGGAGCGATTGGTCCAACTGGCTTGAGGCCGGCCCTGCCAGAACGGTTTCAAAATCTAATAGGAACATCGTAGAAACAACGACAGCCGATACCCCTCTGCTCACACCTTTGTCGGCAAAAAGCTCTACAGAGCTTACGTTTGTAATGTTATATGTAAAACCGACTTAAAATAAAGTTTTCTATTCTATATTCTATGCACCCTGCCTTCGTACAGGCACTCCAATACCAAAATGACCAGTTTAAGCCAATGTTATAGGTCCAAGCTTATCTGCAGTATCATGCGGTCATGCAAGTGTCTTCATCACGCAAGTCAATTCATTTTCATTAATGGCATACCTGTTTTATTTAAAACGTTAATTTTAAATTCATTTCACCATCAATAGATCTTACAAATGTCTTGTTGAGAACCTTGCAATTTTTTCATTGTTTATATTTGGTATAATGCCGATGATACATACATTAATTTACTATGACAGTGTATTCTTAATTTCTTTAACTGACTATTTCTGGTAGTTCTCCATCTCTGAAAGACATTATACACATGTAAATAAAAAAAATGGATGCAAGAAATTACAATGTATTTCTACACGCAAGCAAATAAAACAAGCAATTTAAAAAAGAGCAGTGTATTTTTTACATACAAGTAAATTTTAAAAAAAAGGGGGGAGAATGAACAAAGTAATGTGAGTAATGTGTATTATATTTGAGTGAGTGAGTGAGTGATTGTTGCTTAACGCCAACTCAGCAATTTTTCAGCTATATCATGACGATAACAAGTTAAGTTTCAATGAGATGATGATGAGGTCTGCTTTGTTCTAGACAAACGCGCTGAGTTTGGTTTTATAGTGCTAGCTCACTGAAACAACAGTCCGCGGGAAGACATGTCGCTCCACTCGGACACATTATTCTGATTCAGAGCCAACCAGACTTTGCTTTTACTCCTTAATGCTACATGCTTAGCGGAGAAACAACAAATACCAAATTTATAGTCTTAGGTTTGACCCGACCCGGGAACGAACCCACGATCTAACGCACTCGAGGAGAGTACGCTAACCATTACATCGGTTGTATTATATCTGAGCCTGAGATCATGTTTTAGCTACTGTATAATGTTGGGGTTTAGAAAGATCGAGGATATGTTCATGGTACCCAATAAAGTTATCATATTTCTTTGTTAACAGTTATTGACTCTGTAACCACTACAATTATCATATTTCTTTGTTAACAGTTATTGACTGTGTAACCACTACAATTATCATATTTCTTTGTTAACAGTTATTGACTGTGTAACCACTACAATTATCATATTTCTTTGTTAACAGTTATTGACTGTGTAACCACTACAATTATCTTATTTCTTTGTTAACAGTTATTGACTGTGTAACCACTACAATTATCATATTTCTTTGTTAACAGTTATTGACTGTGTAACCACTACAATTATCATAGTTCTTTGTTAACAGTTATTGACTGTGTAACCACTACAATTATCATATTTCTTTGTTAACAGTTATTGACTGTGTAACTACTACAATTATCATATTTCTTTGTTAACAGTTATTGACTGTGGTTGGCCAGGGCCTTTGTATAATGGATATTTACTTGGAGAGAAAACAACGGCGGGATCAGTTATATTTTTCGGGTAAGTCATCAAAGGGTGCCTGATGAAGGTTATTCATTTGTTTAACAATTGAAAGATTACTTTATTGCGCTATTGCTGTTGGCAATTCCTTGAGGATGTACAGCTTTTCTTCAAAGTCCCTTTTAGTTAATATTGAAAGACTGAGGTAGGCCTTTCAATAAACATATTATAATTCATAGTTGTTAGCAGGATTACAATCAATCAATTGATATAATAATCATGTTAAACACACACAAGTTACTGATGAAGGTTATTCTAGAAACGCGTCGTGCGCACTAAATTAGATATTTACGTTTTCATTGATATGCACTTGATCTATTAGTCCCCTAGTGTATCATCCGCCAGTAGTTAGTGTTTTCGTTTCTAAATGATGTTATTAATATTCATGCGAAGTTTCTCTCAGGCATAGATGACCTTAGCCGTTTGTTGCTATCCTATTTGGTTTACGTGTTTCCATAGACATATAAATAATTTGGCTTTCATATCATTTGACTGTAAGCGTACCCGACGAAGGTTATTCTAGAAACTCGTCATGCGCACTTAATTATATATCTACGTCTGCTAAGTTCATCCATCACATATATGCTTTAAAAATGGTATGAAATTCTCTAAATCTTTTAATTATTCGTAAATATAAGCATTCATTCACTAATTCACATGTGATTACTAAAGGGGAATAACCCTATCATGTTGTGACAATATTTTGTCAAAATAACCATCAGTTTTATTTATATATCGAAAACAAACCTGCTGTAAGTGACGGTTTACGATTCACAGCTCAACCCACAGAGCTACCAGCAAGTCTCCATTTGACGGATCGGAGATGCCCACTCGATTGAGTGATAATACGGAAATCCTTACCGTGAACTACAGTGGAGTCGTGTTTTGAGAGTATCTCGTTCCTTGCTCATTTATCATTTTAAAACAAAGAGTAGGCGTAATGTAGCCACTACAAATATTACATTTTTACGTCTCTAGCCAAATCCCCATACTTTGTAGTTTCCGTCATAAACCGTTGCCTCGTCTGTGTCATTCCTCCTTCCGGCATCTTGTCCTTTCTCTTTATACTAGTGTACTATGTGTCCTTGGAGTTACGGTTTCGGGTTACACCTTTGGTATATTCAGCCTTTTACGGTTTCGGATTACACCTTTGGTATATTCAGCCTTTTACGGTTTCGGATTACACCTTTGGTATATTCAGCCTTTTACGGTTTCGGATTACACCTTTGGTATATTCAACCTTTTACGGTTTCGGATTACACCTTTGGTATATTCAGCCTTTTACGGTTTCGGATTACACCTTTGGTATATTCAGCCTTTTCTTTTACAAATGCTATGATAATTATTTAATCTTCGTTTTTTTTCCTAGATGTGACATAAAAACACTATTTTTTGGAGAATTTTTTGATACGACTTGCCAAAGTGATGGCACATGGTCACACCCATTACCACAGTGTTTAGGTGAGTAATGGCGGTCGAAATGTAAAACCTGATTCATTGTATATTCTTAGCTCACCTTGCCAAAGGCAATGTGAGGTTCTGCCATCACTTGGCGTCCGTCGTCTGTTGTCTATCGTCCGTCGTCCGTCATCCATCGTCCGTTAACTTTTCACATTATAATCTTCTCCTCTGAAACCCCTTGACCAAATGAACCGAAACTTGGTAGGAAGCATCTATGGAAGGTCCTCTCTAAAGATTGCTCATTTTGTCCCGATCCATTAACAAACATGGCCGCCATATGAAATTATTGTTTCTGATTGGTTGATTACTAAAAAATCTTCTTCTGTGAAACCGCTTTGCTAAATAAATCGGTCCAGGTTTAACAAGTATCTAGGGATTAAAGATAACCTACTAGTGTGTAAACATTTAGACGAGTTAGAGTGTAGAAACATGTATTTTTAAAAAATTTAATGTACACATGGAATACATGCACGACAAAAAAGGATATTACCTAATCATGCAATTAGCTATGTTCTTGCATAATCCAATGAAGGAGTGATTACGTCATTGGTATGATTTAATATGAGAACCTTAATAAGGGAGATTGTCTGAGCATGCGAGTAGTCACGTTTCTGCATAATTGGGGTTAAAGATCATAGACAATATATTTTCAAAAAATGTTTTTATTGTCCAATCCGTAGTTTATTATTGCATCAAATAACTATTGCTAAAACAAACATAACTCAAAGAAAGGAGTTAAATATTACGTCATTTATATATATAATTTAAGATATAAAGGAAAAAAAAACCTCTATAATTGCGTTGCGCAGAATAATTATTCATTTTAATTAAAACAGAGCTTGAAGATACCAAAGGGGCAACCAGAAACCGTATATCGAAGAACAGACAACACAATGGCCAAAAGATACCAAAGGGGCAACCAGAAATCGTATATCGAAGAACAGACAACACAATGGCCAAAAGAAAAAGTACAAAAGGACAAACAACAATCTACAAAGCATACATATAAAACTAAAGATCGAGTAGCACGAACCCCATTAATAACTGGGGTGAACTCAGGTTCTCCGGAAGGGTAAGCAGTTTCTGCTCCACTAGTGGCACCCGTCGTGTTAATCTAGTTACAAACCCGGTGATAAGTCGTGAATGAGGAAAGGACCGGGAAGTGTTTATTATTATTATTTAATATCGGTATAGTTTAAAGACTAATCGCACATTTTCAAAGAAGATATATTGTCTACAAAACCGTAACAGCTACTCAGGAAAACGCACATATTTTCTTACTGACATTTTTATTGAAAATTACTATGCATGTCTATTACCGTTTTACTTTCTAATATTTTGAAGGTCCGTGCCAGATTCCGTCTGTTACACATGGCAAATTAATTGAACAAAGTGCTGTACACAATGATTGGATAACGCATGGTAAAGAACTACATTATGAATGCTTTGAAGGATTTTCCTCGAAAGACTCCAAACTAATCCGGTGTAATAATGGAACTTGGGAACCAGCACCTGGGTGCGTTCGAAATGTTACGTTTAGTCTCTTTTTTAATTAAATTTGTGAGTGGAATATTCATTATACAAGTTGAATAGACATGAAGGATAAATTATTACGGTGAGAAGTCATACGTAAAAATTTACGTTAAGCATTTGAATATATGGATATAAATCCATTGAACTGGTATGGACAGGATACCGAACGCAACAACTGATGCATTCCATCCGTTGATCACACGCACGTGTGTTTTCAATGTATAATTTAACTGTTTATATGTGATACGATATGCATTGTTAATTGTGTCTACACCGCGGCATGCCAGATGTGAATGTGAATTTAAAAAAAGGAAAATATATTAAAACTGACTTTTTGTATTAATTTATAATGTAGTCATTCGTTCATTAATTTGTTGCTTTTTTTTTCTTATATGCCGTGCCTTTTATCTATTAGTAATATGGAATAAAACCGTGTCTGTATATTTTTTAAGGTCATTGTAATTTTGGGAGTTAAATAAAAAATGAAGGTGTAAACAGTATTGGTAAAAAATTCTACAAATATCAACAAATCAAACAACTATCACTTTTTGCTAATAAGGAAGATACTGAATGGTTACTAATGGTAAGATTGAAGTCATCACTGCGAAAAATTCACATGATATGTTGATTATTCGTTACAAAATGTCTGTGTCTTAAATGATCACTAATTACTTCCGCTTGCCGTAGTCAAAATCCCGTTCTTTCTTTCTTTGTTTAGTACAAATAACACGACGCGTGCCACGAGTGGAACATGAACCATTTATTCAACCTTTCAGAGCATGCATCTAAGCTCACATACCCCCCCCCNCCCCCCCCCCCCCTCCCCCGTTTTCTGTAGGGTTTGAGTTGTTCAATCTTTAGCTTTCATGGGGGTTTTATGTTGTGTTTTATAGACCATTGTTTGTCAATTTTAATACACATTCGGTTTCCGCTGACGTTTTCTTATGCTGTTTTATTTTATCTGATGCTGCAGTACTATAATTATGTCAAAATAGAGACACACGCAACACGAACTCCACAAAAACCATGGGTGAATAACTTGTATTAAGAGTACTAAGCCATGATAATCACATATCCTAGATTCCTACTCACAATCCTCTGTCCCCATACATACTTTTAGTAGGTGTCTTGAAACCTATGTAGTGAGACTAAAGCACATGCAAATGGACAAAGACATTTGGTCAGAGGTCAAAGATTTTAACCTAAAATTTTGCAGAGGCTACTTGGCTCTTCCTTTTTCCCAAAATCTTCAAAAGGGCATTTGACCTACAAGGAATGTTAAACTCTCAAACCATGTTATGATCAATCGGCATGCTTTCCGTATTATAACCTGCCAACTTTCATCGAGGTGCATGCTGGGTAGCTTTGTGGAATAAACACAAGAGCCTTCACCAGTGTACCTAACGTTAAGATAATTTCTTTTGGTACTAGAATGACGTCATTTAAAATTTGAAATAAAAACAGGATGAGAATAATTATCGTACAGAAGGCAAACGCACAAAACAATCCAAACGCATACAATGATCAGGAATTACATGCCATCGTACTCAAGTAGATCTGCCAAATAGATTAAAGGACATTCATTAAAACAATATGAGAAATACAGACCCCAGCTCTTAAACTATGGAACACCTTGCTGTACATTCACAGATATCATTGAATTCCTCGACATCTACAAGTTTGTCAGCGACATGTGGCAGATCGGTTGTTTTCTCCTCGTACTCCCGTTTCCTCCACCAATAAAACTAACTGCTACGATACATTTTGTGTACTGAAATATTGTTGAAAGTGGCGTTAAACACCATAACTCTAATTCTCTCTCCACTCGAAATCTTACTTCTCTTCTAGAAAAACAAAGAAAACAGTTATGCTATATTTAGGACAAATTATTTATGCTATGCTTTAAATAATAAGAAGTTGCCTAAATTGTAAAATAATGTTAATAGTAATTACATTCCCCTATTGTTCTAGTTCTAATAATAAAACCCTAAATGCTCGCTTACTCGCAAGGGTTTTAACGGGATGCCATTACACGTAATAGAGCAGCCGCAGAGATTTTTAGCGCTCGCTTACAGATATTCTGACGCCTGCATTTATCAATAATAAGACATAACTTTTCCTTTTGTCCACTATTATAACAAGTTTTTATCACCTACCAGTATTTTAGAATGTAATTCCCACAAAATAAAAATCCGTTTACGTTCTTCATTCATGCATTTTGAATTTCGTCATTTGGTCATTTCCGGTGTTACATACTCAGTTTCCCCCCACGGAAAAATGAGTATATATACTGAGATTTCCCCCCGGAAAAATAAGTATATACTGAATTTTCCCCCCGGAAAACCAAGTATGTGTTAACACATACTAGTTTTTTCCCCCATACTAATTTTTCCCCCTCTATTTTAATAGGATTTTTTCTTGTGTACACTTCTAAACATTTATATGGTGGAAAAAATAATAGTTTAATGTGGACGAAAGAGGGTATTAACAATGATGATAGTAATAACTAAGGCAAGCATGAACATAGAGTGAGAACGGATAATGTGGTAGGAGGAAAGGATGGGAAAAACAGTTTTGAGTGATAAAGCGATCTTCCTTAGTGCAAGTGAGAAAAACCCAAGTCTGCTAAGTGATGGAAGGCACAACTGACAGGTATGAGGAAAAGGGCAGGAAGGAAGGAATATAAAGAGAAGGATAGAGAGGACGGAGGGAGAATGGTAAAAAGATGATGGAGAGGAAGGAGGGGTAGAGGTATTAAATAAGGAGGATGACGGGGAGGAATTAGGGAGGGAGTCAATATGGAAAAGGATGCAGATAGTGAGGAGGATAATGATGAGGAAGTAGTGAAACAGATAGTGAAGAGGAGATTTGAAGGAAGATGATAGAAAGGACGAAGTGACAAAGGTAAACGAAGAGGAGAGAAGTAGTGAGGAGGTGGGTGATGAGGACGGAGAAGAAAGGTATACGGAGAAGATAATTAGGAAGAGGATGGAGGAGGGAGAGAGGCAGTGAGGAAGAGTCAATAAGAAGGATGGAGACGATAGAAAGACAGAGGAAATGAGGTGGATGATAATATTACAGGAAAGAGAAGAGAGGTAATGAGGTGGCGGATTGAGAGGAAAGAAGGGTGGAGAGGTGGTGAGGAAGATTGAGAGGAAGGAGGGAGAGATTTAGTGAGGATGATGGATAGGAATGAGGGAGAGGAAGCAGGGATAGAAGTAGTGAGGAGGGGGATTGAGAGGGAGGAAGGAGAGTGGTAGTAAGGAGGATGACTGAGAGGAAGGAGGGAGAGAGCTAGTGAGGAGGAGGGAGAGGGGTAGTGAGGAAGTGGATGGAGAGGAATGAGGGAGAATTAGTGAGGAGAAGGAGGGAGAGAGGTAGTGAGGAGGACGAGACCAAGGAGGAAGAGAAGTAGAGAAGAGGAAGAACGAGGGAGAGAGGTAGTGAAGAGGATGGGAAGAAAGGAGGGAGAGAGGTAGTGAGGAGGAGAATGGAGGGGGAGGTAGTGAGGAAGTGGAGGGAGAGAGGCAGTGAGGAGGAGGATGGAGAGGAAGGGTGAGAAAGGTAGTGAGGAGGACGACTACTAGTACTTTAATAAATCCCCCCCAATGCATTCAGTGGTTCTTGAAAATCGATCAATCAGAATGTTCAAAGTCTCCTATCGATCTGCACCAAAGTAGCAACACTTGTGTAGTACCTCATAGTGAACACCCTCAAAGTTAAATTAATTAAATTATGTTCAGTGGTTCTCAAGGAGATGACGAAAATGTAATTCCTAGGTTTTCAAAGCAATTTTGACCTTCGCTGTTGACCATTTTGAATGTCCGATCGGCATAAAAAGCATTATCACATGTAAAGGACTCTGAAATTTCAAGACAATGTTTACAGCCATAATATGCAGGTCAAGTTCAATTTCAGCCAGATCCCATATACGGCTTGGAAGTTAGGCCCACTTAGCTGAAAGCGGGGAACTCCATGTCCTCAGACATATTCTTCTTTTATTTTATTTTTTTTTACGAATCGGCATGAAAAGTAACAACACTTGCGTAGGACATAACAGTGAACACCTCTGCCAAGTGTGGTTAAATTCTGTTCAGTGTTTTTCAAGTAGACCATGAAAATGTTGCTTTACATATGGTTTCAAAGCAATCTTTGACCTCCGCTGGCAACGATTTTGAATTTCCGATGGGCTCAAAATGTAACAAGACCTGTCAAGGACCTTAAAATGAACATACAAATCACGTTTCCATACCATCGCTTCAGTGGTTCTTGAAAAAAGATTATTGAAAAACTAACAATGTTTCCAATGTCTCCTGATGGCCATTTTTTGACGAATCGGCATAAAACGTAGCAAAAATTGGGGTAGGATAAGACCTCATAGGGAACATCTCTGCCAAGCGTGGTTTAATTCTGCTCAGTGGTTCTCAAGAAGATCCAAATGTGAAATATTAACGGACGACGGATGACGGACAAGTGATGGCACAAGATCACCCTGACTGTTTAGTCGGATGAGCTAAAATACAAAAGGGGACCAAATGAACAATTTATTGAATAAAGAACAATGCATTTAACGTTTCTGTAAAAAAGAACAGTAACTAAAAAATAGTAATAATTAATATGCAAATATTTATCATCGGATGTATTAAGTACCACTCCAGCAAAGAATTATGCAATAGGTGATTCATTGGTTGAGAGCTAACATATTTCTTTGTGTTTTGTTTAGAATACAATACCATATGCATGTGGCTCTTTTTACAAATAAAC